>JAHWFP010140067.1:119904-144711 GCA_023313725.1 Lithobius niger | reverse complement strand
GTAAGTAACGTATTCTTACCGCAATTCTTGTGTTTAGTTATTGTGTAAGTGATCCAAAAGTCAAACATGCATGTCAAAATGGATGTAATTGCCCTTTAATGGCAAATATTAAAATGGGATACATATCCTATTCTAATAGGCTCTTGACTGACGAATATTCGTTTAATGCCTAATAAATGTTGTATGCATATTTAGAACAGGATCAAATTTGTTGGGCATGGATGTTGCTGCAATTATCAGCCCTTCTGATTAAGGGAACATAAAAATTCATAATATATCACCATCGTAATTCGTGACCAACACCACTAGGTTTTGATTACATGAGACAAGAGGGAAGTCTGTAGGCTACCTACCTGTAGGCCCTTGCTTTGGCAGACCATTTTGCTGTGATTCAGTTTGTAACTTGTACATCATCTCCATGGTCGAAGGTTCCCCACCACTGGTACGAATACCAGCTTTAAGGGCTCGTGATAGAGTGGGATCCTTAAAATAAAAAAAGAAAGAAGTCAATAAATAAGTCAGCAATACGAATTGAGACAGCTTAAAATCACCGATAACATGCAACCAAATTTACTACCTGCATTTTAAAATGGGGTATAAAGATTCAATTTTCGATAGAAAGCTAATTGCTTGGCGAGGGAGGGGGGGGCGTCTGCCTACTGCAAAATCAAACTATTTTGACTATTAACCTCAGACTATTAACGCATGTTTTGCATTGAAATAAGACCTCCCTTCAAAAAGGAACAATTAAAAAGCAATTTATCAATAGGTTTACTATTTTTTGCGGAGGCTGTAATATAATTTTTCCACTTGCACTCACGTCAGTTTTAAAGAAACAGCATTTTACTCCTGTAGCCTACCTATTATTTTCACTATTTCGAACTTTCAAATTATTTAAACGTTGAAAGGTGCCTTTCTTGCAGTACAGCATTCATTGTTTCTTGGCCAAATGCCAACCATCAAACATTAGGGTATACTGAATGTTGGCTTTTCTGCGTGACGTGGTTTTGCTACATTCAGCCAAACCAATAAAGCAGACTGTCAGCGATAAAAACTGGCCTTGTGAGAAAACAAGAAATTAATTTGAAATGGAAACGACAAGTGACTTGACTGGAACTCAAACCCAGGATCACCCTTTCACTAGCTTGCAGATCTACCAAATGTGCTACCAGGGCAGAACCCTAGCTACATGCTCCAGCAAAGTTGTTCAATCTTCTCAGTGGTCCGCCCTGCTAGTGCAGTTAGGAAGACTTTCCGCCAACCAAGCAAAATGAGCCCAATGCTAAAATCATTTTCACACTGGTGAAAAAAGCGGCCTTTGCATCAACCCTTCCACACTGCATGATGTGTTTTCCAGTGTGGAAAGGCGTGGTGCTCCAGCCTGTGCATAAATAGCAATGTTTTCATGCTGCGAACACCGACGTACAAAACAATGATTCAGGGAAAGGAGGGGAGGAAAAAGCGGCAGTGCCGAGAATGTTCTGGTGAGATAAAGTGACTAAGTCTGGGAGCTGGTTGGCATGTTGAGGCCCAATGTGGAAAGGGCATGGAAGGTTCGTCTCTTGATAAAACCATGTGTTTGCCTGTGGAATAAGACTGGGATCAGACACCAAAAAACTTAAGACCCAATGTGGATGGGTTCTTAAAAGTCACAGAAACACTTCCTCTGCTGAAGTAGGACTTATACAGCGAAACAACTGAGTTAAAGTCAGGTTTATCTGCTATAACTTTGCCGAAAACTGACAGATTTTGACGTTATAACATGCAGTTTTTTTTGTCCTTCCGAGGGCTCTTAATGGCATGATTGCTGGCATTCAGATGTATTTAATGCAGTCGATAGGTTGGTCGTTGCCTAACAATACAACAACTCAAAAAGACGAATTGTTAGTGAAGAAATTTCTTCACGAACTTAAAACAACGGATAATTTTCATGTACCCACTACCTGCAGACACTCCACAAACTTTTTTTTTCTGTAAGAAGCGAGTCGGAGACCAGCTAAAAAGATTCAGCTTCAGGGATTAACCTTACGATTTTCTGCTTATTTAGCCAAAGAAATAAATGCGGCAAACACTATTTTTCCAAAGGAAGACAGCAAAAATAGGGAAAAGAAAGAAGACCGCAAAAAGGTGTTTGGTTACATCCTTTTTAATGTGGAAAATTCATCCAACAAAATGCAAAATGCACTAAATAACTCGCTAAAACCAATAAGCAACTGCACACAACGTATTAAATATTTTGGTTTCAAGGCTAGCTTATTACACAAGTTGTTTAGAAATGGTCAATCGCCTTTAAGCCAGCTGGCAGACTGAGCTAATTTTAAAGCACTCAAAACTCCCCAGGCTGTCTCAGTCAAATTCGGAGAAGAGCATACACAAAACCAATACAGAAACATTCGTCTATGACAGTATGTTCGCACTAAAATTAAAAAAAAAAATTAATAATAAAGCAAGACAAATAAAACTTTCATATGGAGCACATTTAGGAAACGAAATTGCAGTTATGTTGCTACAGCCATCCACCTAGCTTACTCCAAGTTTTTATCAAGGTAAATAGTAAACAAACAATAACTTCATACGTACGATTTAAATTTAACACCTATGACATTGAGTGCTAAGTTTTTTAATCAAAACTCCATCGGTATTCGACGTCGATGATGTCTAGTGTGCAACGTCCAGGTGCAACAACAATCGTAAGTCGTATAGGGTCTTCATTTTTTTCATCGTTTGCAACCAACCCACTCGAATGGCAATCCAGCAGCAGTGTCACTTTGCTGGTAGACCTTAGAGCGCTCGCCGTTTTACAAATCTACTGACCGCATAGGCCTACAAAATACATCTTGTACCTTGCATGGTTTTTCTAATTTATGCATTTACAATATTGTAACATTTTCTTAAATTCCAGTATTATTTCAGAAAGAGTCGTTGTGTAGCCCCTGTGCATCTGAGCATAAAGCCTGCAAACCGTTCGTTTCTAGCTTATACGGTTCCGGTCCTCCGGAGATAATGCGTATTTCAGTGCCATTCTCTGTTGCTAGTCGCCGTTTTGGCGAGTAGTGCAAATTTCAAGTCGCTAACTGTCGAATTGTTTTCAAATTCTTTTTTTTTTCTTAACAAAGGCCTTACGTGTTTGCATTTATGGGTTTAAATAGGTTGATCCCCTTACTTCAGAATTTCTTTTTTGAATTAAATGACAGTGGAAAAGATACACGAGTTTCTTGAAGCTAAAAATTTTAAATCCTCGCTTAAGCAGTAAGGAATTCTTTCGATTTTTGGAATGTTTCGCGATGGCATAGTTTGCCTCAGTTTATGGTGGAGTCCCATTCGATGTTACGTTTCAACAACTGATTTGATACGCATGTAACTGACGAATATAAATACGAATTTAATGTATAATTTGGAACTGGCGGTTATTGGATGAAACTTTAATCTACGAGGTTATGATACGAAATTTTCGGATTTGTTAAAAAAAAAAACAGTAGAGGAGAAAAATATCACATTATGTGCGATGAAATATTTATATTATATTTATTTACTACATTGGATATTTATATTTGTAGATTATTACGTATCGGCAAAATCCTTTTTTTTTAGGATGCTGATGACACAAATTACTTTAAAAATATTAATGACTAAATAAATAACTAAATAAAAAACCCCGGTTACTATAGAGCAGTGACATTTGCCGCCATATTGGCACCAGTATGGGATTTGGAGGGCGTAACTACAAGGTGCACTACATAAAAAAAGAGGGAAAAACAACGGAAGAATGGATTTCTTAGGCTTAAAATAACGTTGTTTTCTCCAACAACAAAAATCTCGCGTTTTAGGTCTAAGAAATCACTATTCACAGCATCGGCTTCAGTATGACGCCCTTCTGTTTCTCCCTGCAGTGCCCCTTGCAGCTAACCCATTAAAGCTCCAGCATAGAGTTATATACAATAATTCTACGTCGTATCACTTCTCTATAGCCAGTGTCGACAAGCTTAAACCGTTAATCTCCAGCTAATGCTGATCGATGGTAATAAGAAATTTCGGTTAACGCCGTCGCCAAAGCTGTCATGCTTATTATGGGTGGAACTCAACTAGTACAATTGTAATATTGAAAACCGCTGATAAAGGATCTTCCTTTATTTTGTCATTCTGTAAACAGTGGTTAGTTCATTCGTTACGCGAGTTTTCGCCCCCCTCCCCCCCTCCTATAAATTTTAACCGAAGTCTCCCTCTAGCTCTTGCGTGATTCATCATTTTTTTTTTAGAACACGGCGATTTTTATTTCTTTTTCTTTAGCTGCAATTCAAGAGTCGTTCTTGTTATGGGCAACAGGCGGCCGGCAGTTTGAAACAATTGAAACTAGTTGGACTTGATCAGAATTGAAATATCCTTCCCTGTAGAGTGATTCACAATTTAATGAATGTGAATGATGCTATCCTTGTTCAAAACTTTAAAGGTGGTTATTATAGTAAAGAAAGAGAGAGCGCACGACGGCTTTAGCTTTTAAATTTTGTAGAACACACACGGATGCCGCCCGCCACTGCTTGCTGGCTGGCTTGCTTGACCAGGATGTGAACTTGTCTCTCACAAGAGGTCACTGCCTCCCTCTCCTCCCATCAGATACAGTTAATAACAATTTTGGCACAAGTGAGTGGCTTTTCCAGGAGTAAATAAAGATCTTTAAAAATGTAGAAAGTTTACTCAGCCAGCCTTCACTCAAAAATGTGCGTAGTAGTGGGAGCGACTCCCAGGCCTATTTCCAAAAAAATTAATAAAAATAAATTTGAAAAACAAGAAATTCCGTTTGCAACCATTTATATTACGTTTGACTTGCCGTTTATAACGTAGCAGGCAAACACCCAAAAGTTGCTTATATCATTTTGGCTTCTCTGTGAGACTCAAGTTTTGCAACACTAGTTCAAACCTAATTGCATCCTCATTCCTTTCCTTTTTCTCTGACGGTTTTGCTATATTTACTATAACCTACATAAACGTCGCAAAAGCTATTTCGTGCAGGATGCTCGAAAATAGTGAGAGGGCATCTCATTTTAAATTATTCCGCACTAATTTTAGATTTTATTTTTAGGTTTTATTTTTTTAACTACAATGCGTTAAAATTTGCAAAAGAAAATTAATTAGTTACGATTAAAGTGGCACTATCACCGACTGAAAATACCATGGCGCCATCTAGCCGCAGCGATATTGTTAACCTTTACAGCTTGCTCCCAGGTGCACGAGGACGAACCAAATTTTCATTCACAATAATTAAGGACGTCGTGGCTTGTTTGTTTCGTTAAAAGAAATGCGGTTATTGGGCATTCCTTCGCTTGGTGCAAGCAACAGCTAGATAGTACTACACAGCGCTAGATGTTGTCAGATTTTGTCTGCTTTCAACCGGTGATAGTGCCACTTTAAGTTTTCAAGAAACCTTTCATGCTGAAGCTCCTAGCTGATTTTGTCGGGGTCCCTCTAGAAATACTTTCTTTTTCAGGTTGGGATAATAATTTCCGAAACTGATGGCCTCTTTAAAACCTGAACGTTTTTTTTTTAATTAACAAAATGGAGGTCCCCCACCAACCCGCAGCTAGGATGATATATGGTAAACTGCTGCAACCAACCGAGTACTTTTCGGTAAAGCCCTTCGGCATCACAAGTTCCACTGAGAAAAGGCTAACTTCCATTCCATGCATACTTTATTAGTCACTTGCCAGCAGAGGTGTGCTCCGTGGTGTGCAGAGGTGTGCCAGTGTTTCAAACAACTGTAGGGTAGTGTCCTTACAAAATTTGAAATGGAAATATTATGGTTTCATCTTTTTTGTTTCCGACCACTTTCATTTTGCTTTCGTCCAGTTATACATTCCACAATGTATAAATTGACGAAAGCAACAAAAAAATACGTAACTAACGTAAAAGTCTGCAAGTCAACTAGTAAGACTTAACTATACAGTCATCAGCTAGGTTTGTTTTGGATAACAATCAGTATCATAATCTGTAGTGAGTATAAATAACACTTTTCAACAAATATGAGAGGAAATTGAAGACTTTTATTCTACATTTTTACGAGAATACCTCCACCACTGCCTAAAATTGCTGAAAATGTTTCCACCAAATATGGGTGTGCCGATATACGCCACCGTCGCCGCAAAGGATATTTTCCGGCGCACACCTCTATTTGCCAGTGTCAAAATGTAGCCTTGAACTAACTTGTGATCACAAACAGTCCCACAACAAGTGACACAAGCCAATGAAGCCAACGAGGTGTAAATAATACGAGTTGGAATACAAACAAAAAATTAGTCCCTATTGAATTTCCTTAAAACAGACTATAACTATTTTCTTTATGCTATGTGGTAAGTAAAATAAATCAACCGTTTGGTAACTCCACCTAATAAGCTAGGGGAATGGGTGAACTGATGACCACAAGGTCGTGCTGCAAGGCAAGAAGGGGGGAAAGAGGCTGGCTACTCATCTTCATACCTTCCTGACCTTGCCAACAGCCATGATCCAACACACTCAACAATTTATGTCACAATAAATTTCAGCCAACCAATGAGCTGAGCTGCTGCTACAACGTAAACCCCACCCTTTTCCAGCCTACTGCCGACAAGACGAATGCAGTTTGAGGGAACTGCAGTAAGCTCTATTTACAACGAACAACACCAAAAAAAAATTCTTTATTTACGGAATACACAATATATTCTTGTTTCTCAAAAAAGGTAGAGTTACATACAGGCTTCCAACCAAAATAATTTCCCCAAATTTACAGAGTAGTTTAAGTCAATTTCTATGCTATTTCCCGTATTTTTTTTAAAAGGAGGAACATTTTCCCACATATTTTGGGCTGACTTAGTGCAAACGAGTAGCCCATTTTAATGAACTTTTAGGTGTCAACACACGCAAACATTTTGTTTTACGCGACCATAATATCTCAAAAAGTGTAAATGTACTTAGTTTTTTTTTTTAATTAAATTCTTTGAGCCTTAAGTCACCAAGCAACTTAATGCTTGTATGGCTGAACCGTACTTGGCCTAAAAACAGGGTTCAGACAATTTTTTAATTCTCAATTTCCCTGATATTTCCAGGTTTTCCAGGTGCATCCAACGGCCATTTCCAGGTGTTAACAAGATGTTAAGTTAGGGAAACGGGCAGTAGCTAATGTTTTCATTAATATTTCTACGAAAATAATCCAACATCCCAGAAAATCATCACAGATATTGGTACCAGCCTAAGATTCGGTTTATTGAAGTAATAACTAAACTACTTGAACATATTAAAGCACAAATTAAAATATTTTCTACTAGCCTAGGATTATGTTTCTGATCTGCTAATTCAATGGAACTTACAGATCAGACACAAAGACATTTTTTTCAAATTTCCCTGTCTTTTCCCTGATTTTCAAAAAAAAATTTGGATTTCCCTGAGCTTTTGGCGCTATTTTCAATTTCCCTGAGATTTCCAGCTTCTCCAGGTTTTGTCTGAACCCTGTAAAAAGTGTGGCTTTGTCTCCCTCACCCCTAAAATCCGAGAATTCTCAAAGAGTTTTCCTTTCAAACATAGATAGATATTCCTAGAGTTTTCCAGTTTGGCGAGAGCCGCGAGTTATGAATAATTCTGCGGTGATAACAAGCATCATCCTAACGTGGTAGCAAGAATTTATAGGGTTGGGGAGAAGAATTTGTGGCCGAGACTCCTTCTGAAACGTCTTAGATTCATTCCTATTAGTTCCGTCTGAGTTTATAGAGAGCACCATCAGTTTTATGTGGGGATTTCTATTCCGTTTTCAACCTAATATTAAACTAAATTAAACGAAACTAGCCTTGATTTAACTATTATTTAGTTTAGCTTTGTTATAATTTAGTTTATTTTTGATTTGGGCTGAAAAATGAGCAAAAATGACCAGTTGGAACTCATGGCGCCCTCTGAAAAATCGAACGGAATAGGAATTAATGTAACACGTTTCCATAGGGTCTTTTTACTTCCAAATTCTCCTTCCCAACCCTATAAATTCTTGGTGCTAGTAAATTTATACAATTCTAGTGTTAAGTGTTGTAGAAAAACATTATAATAAACTCTTGTAGCAAACTAGTGGAATGTTGTGCAACTCTTAGTTACGGAAACCATAAAAGGTTAATGCCAACCACTACACGGTAACACAGATCACATATTCAAGTTTTCTACTGATAACACACTGTAAAATTTATCATGCGCTAGCACAGGGCCAGTAAGGGCCAGCCTAGGACAGCCAGTTTTGGACTTCATTTTAAAAATGCGGGAGGGCTGAGTGATGCAGTCAATATCACTAACAATAGGATCATATGGGAGAGGAAAGTCTTTTGAGCTGCGGGGATATAACCCAATGATTATCCAGTCTAGCTTCAGTCGATAAAACCAAAATGGCTGGTTGGACCGAAAACAAGCGGCCAGTGCATGCTGGTTCAGGCGAATTTAGTAGTATTGTGAAATAGTGATGGTGCGCTCTGCCAGTGGAGAAATGGTGGGGGGGGGGGGGGGGGGGGTGTTTTCCCTGGGTGAAAAAACCCTGGGGTTGCAAAATGGCGAGCTATGGTCAGGGGAAAAACAGAAGGGGACGGAAAAGTAGAGGTGGTCGAACCCCCAAGGATTTTTGTGCTGAACCCCAGGGGAAGTATAGAGCAGAAACCTCTAGGGAAAATATTCCACCCCCTAATATCCTAGGGGAAAATAATGTAGTGAGCTATGCATCCGAGGGTGTTTTAACCGAAACCCCAAGGGGTTCCTCCCCCTTGACTTGCACAAGAGCGTATCTCACCACTTTCAACTTTTCAAAATCCCTGGGGATTTCCTCAAAACCCCCAGGGTTAGACCACCTCGGGTTTCGCTTTCCCTGGGGTTAATTAACCCTTTACGATATCTCCCCACCGTGCGTGAGACGAATTTAGTAATATATATATACATATATATATATATTTTTTACTCAAAATATATTAAAAGGTAGCCTATCAAATTTACTCACCTAGGCCTATTTACTATTCTTAGCTACTTTTTTTGCATCAGATAAATCATTATAATTCCTTATTTTTGACGTTCAAAATTCCTTATTTTTTTGTTTCTAAAACCTGCTGCGCCCTATGTAAACTGATAAATATACCAACAGGACAAAATAGAGAAATAAGACAAATTTGAAATTTTAACACAGTGTCAAGGAAATAACAAGATTTTATTATCAATTGGTAAAAATTGTCCCAGGCCTGGGTGTCAACCTTTCTGCTACTTCGCTTGCTGAAACCGTATTCGTTTCGCCCTTGTCAACAAGGTTTTATGCTACTTTCGTCTTAAGCAACTCATTCCTCGCTTTCATTCGGTTTGGTTGAGCTACAAGGAAAAGTTATCGTGTGCAGCTGCTAATCTCGGCAGATGGAATTTCAGCTGCTTCCTTTACAGGGTTGCTACTTTACATTAATTTTTTTTCCCTACATACATCCCTGCCCTTATCTTTCTACAGACATTCCTCAACAGCAGATGTTTGCTTTTAAATACTAAAGCCACTTAGCCAGAAATGTTGCTAATCTGTACTATAATAATTCTTTGTTTGATGCTGGGATAATAAACCACCAATATCAATGAATTTGAAAAACTAAGGAGTAAACAATACAACGATCTGTACCTTGCCACACCAACTAACTTACATACGTGTTTTCTTGTAAACAGACTGACTCTTCGCTAGTCTAGTCTTACAAGCTAGAGCACGGTTGGATCTACTCTTTCGTATCAACAGAAGACTTTTTAAGCCGCAATACCAAGCAGAATTTTAAAAAAATTATCAAGTTCCACCGCACACCATGAACTGTGTTGAGGGCTCACCAGGGACACCAACAACGTGAGGAAGCACGGCCCAGTGGCCCAAGTGTTCGGCTACCAGCCATGTGGTAGCCGGATCGAATCTTGCGACCGACTATATATGGGACTTGACAAAAAAAAAAGTCTAAAAGTAGTTTGATGATAACGAAAAAGTTAACGAGATTCCCGGTTTTTTTCCTGGCCAAATATGTGAATATCCCAGAAGCAGAATATTTTCAGCCGGTCTGCGAAAAGCTTTTTACAGACTAAAAACTATCTGCGGGAAGAGGTTGGTGCTTCCGGGTTGCAGGTAGGGTGCGAAGGTGGAATTTTGCATTGTGCAAAATTTTAAGTTAGGCCCATTTAGGTTCATGAACAAGTTTCTTGCAAGAACTTCTTTTCCAGACCTTTGTAGGTTGTTTTTGCTAAACAACTTGAGAACGACCAAACCTATCGTCATGACAATACCTCTATTCAAAAGCCCTCGAAAAAACAGTTAAAATGGTATATTTGAACGTCAAAATCGGTCAATTTTTTGACGGCCAAGACAGAAAAAGTGCAGCATAAATCGTACTGCAACACCGCCAGCCGATTCATTTTCAGCTCCGATTCAGCTACAGGGGTGAATATCGGCATTCTGCAGTTCCACTATTCAGCTGTATAATAAGTTTTTGGCAAGTTGCGTGTTGGGTTGTATATTCGGCAGCAAGTTGCGCATTCGGAACTTGTATAACATATTCATTATTCTGCAAATTTCATATTTGGTGCACCTCTGGAGTTGCTCAACTGGACACGTTTCGGCAAGTGTACCAGCTAGAAACAAGCACTTTACGCGAAATACCGGTAATCGGCGATCACAGTGGCTAAATCTGGACACCAGAAAACCACGAAAAAATTGGAAAAGCTTGTAGGCTACATAACAAGAGTTGTAGGTTTGATCTTGAATTCGAACTTTGAATTCAAGATCAAACCGGCAACTCTTGTTATGTAGCCTACAAGCTTTTTCAATTTTTTCGTGGTTTTCTGAAGAAGAAGAGAGGTCTAACTCATCGAAAATTTAAATAAGAACAGCGTTGAAGACTAGTTGGTGGCAATTGTGTTATAATTATATTGTAAAAAAAACAAGCACTTTACGCATTGCATCCCGAATTTCGAGGTGTATCCAGTCAGTATTTCATACAGCACTGGTACCTTTTCTGCTGAAACATTAGAAGTGTTTAAGAAGATTAAAAATTACTAAATGGCGACCCCAAAATGTTAATGACTAACAATTTTGGTGAGTAGAAAGGACAAAATGGCGAATAAGTAACAAACTGTAATGGCCAAAATGTTGAGTGCGGAATGATTATCATCTGTGAAGGTTGTCGCCACGCTACATGTAAATGAACCACCTTACTTTCCTAAACAGGCAACAACAATCAGACACATACCCAATCGCAATGGCCAAGGGCATGATCATCAGCAATCAACAAAGTACTACCAAATTACCGATTACCTCTCCACACCCCCCAGGTTACGACGAACGTAATGTAATGCCGTCAGACAACCTCGAAGCTCTCCATAAATGTTGAAGTAGTGTAGCATAACTTTTTCTCTTCACTGTTAGTAGTCTAGCCGGCCAGTCTAGCTTAGTAACCAACAGTAGCGAAGTGCATACATTATGCGTGAAAGCTATAATTATTAGGCATTATTATTTTTTTTGGCATCTGAATTTAAAGCAAGCACCTGTTTCGACGGCATGAGAGCTGGCTTTTCAAAAAGTTCTACGCCTGTTAAAAAGTACTTCGACACACACCTACTCGAAGCATGCACATCAAACCAGTCATTAAATGTGTCTTTTGATGTTCACAAACATTTTTTGCTGACTTTTACTTTGTCACCGAAATATTTATGTAACGATTAATGTACTAATGAAGCCGCATTCCTTACGGTCGTTGCACAACAGTTTTAAAAGCTGGTTTCATTACTCTATTGAAATTATGTAAAGAGCAGCTAAAATATTTTACTGTTTGATACTTACTCCCAAAAACGGACATTAACAAGTGAATGCAACTTCAAGAAATACAATGGCGCGATAGAAAAGAGGAAAAAAGGAGATGATCCGAAATATATTTTCCTAAGTTTGCTTTTACCTTCAATAAGGCCAGTAGAGAAATCTACAATTACAATTTTTTTAATGAACCCAAATATTCGTTGTGCTTCCACAACTAGCTTCGGCAATTCGGGAACTAGGCTATATTTTTGCCTGATGAAAACCTTGTTGCATTTCAAACTTATGAATTGGTTTCTCCGTTCTGAGATAATCAAATAAAATCATTTGAACAGATACGTATCTCATGTATAGGAATCGTGGTGGGTTTTAGGAAGAAGAAGCAGGGCATAAGGATAAAAAATAAGGAATTATTTGGTAGGAAGTAGAAGGAATTTTTTGTTAGAAAGTAGCTAAAAAATAAGGAATTTTGGAAGAAAGTAGCAAAAAATATTGGTAGAAAGTAGCTAAAATAAAGAATTTTTGGTAGAAAGTAGCCAATAGGGATTTTTTTTGTTAGAAAGTGTAAAGTACCTAAAAGTAAGGAATTTGGAAAGAAAGTAGCTAAAAATCATGAATTTTATAACTGACTCCTGGCCTGGTTACTGCAAACGTTGTCCTCGTACCAACTGATGTAATTTTTAATGGGTTGGATGACTAACTATGGACTATGAACTAAATAATAGCAATTTTTTTTTTTTAATAACAGTTTTAATCTCTAGCTGTCCTACGGATACACATAGGGCCTGTACATAAACTAATCATGGTAACTAAACTTACTTAGGCGCAATATGGAAAGCCATCATCCATAACTTTTCAGTAGCCACAATGTCCAAGCTGCACGTGTCGCTGAAGATAACGGGGAAAACATACCTTCCAACAACAATGAAAAAGTATTTCCCCAACAAGTTCAGAAAATTTCAACCCGACAATCTGCAAAGCTCTAACTTGTCCAGTGGACAAGTGCGTATTAAAAGCGGCCAACTACGATCACCACGATAGAGAGAGACCCTGTCCACCGCAAGCAACATGCTTGACCTTTTTCAAAAAGAAACTAAGACCCTAATAGACAGTTCCAAATTCCTCAGAAAGGGAGGGGGGTTGTCAGGCTACATATTTTCCGTTACACAATTTTGTTTAAAACTATTCACAACGAGCAGGAGGAAACTGCAATGCAACCTCACAAAAGACCTTGCAAGGCTGCATACCAAAGTCGCAAACAAGCGAGCAGAATAATTTCATGGCGACTTTACACCCACGTCATTATGTAGAAGCACTTTCAACGTCTTCAGAATGCATAGGCTTAACTGCAAGAGTCCAACAGAAGGGGAGGGGGGAGTGAAGAGCTGGAGGTTATAGTGAAGGAGAGAGAAGGAACAAGGTTAAAGAAGCCAAGTCAAGTCACTTTATCACACAGAGAAGCCTAGTGCTTTCAAGATGGTTGGCTGTATGCGATTTGCTCAACGCTTGCATGTTGTCTGAAAACCTATTCAGCCATATAGCTGATAAATGGCGTTGGAATGTGGACGGAATGCGTAGCCGAGACCCCAAGATAAAAAGATGGGGTGGAGAACAGGAAAAAAAAGGTCCAAAGAACCATCCACAGCTAACATCGTTGGGGTCCTTATAATCAAAACCACTGACCTCTAAGGACTTGAGCTACATACACAAACATGGAGGGGAGAAATTGAATGAGTTATGAGATTTGACTTGAATGCTAATGTTGTTATTCTACTACAACGCCCTCCCCCCACCTCCCAGTCCTCCAACATTCCATCCCGCCAAGCAATTAAGAAAACCACAGGAAGAAGTTTATTCAAGTTGCAAAACTACCTGTTGCAGAATTCCTGATGAACATACTGACGAATGCGAAGCAAATGTATACTTTGTATTATAAATGTGCGCGTAAATTCAATTATTTCACTCATTCGCCTGATGCTAACCCTAAAGGTAGGTAACCACACCAGATCATGGTGAAAAAAAATAAATAATAACTAAAACCTTTAGAACTGGGTGGCACTGGCTGTATGGTACGAAAGTGAAGTGCTCAACTAATCTTGTATCTATCACTGACCCTAATGTAATTTATCAAGGATGTCAAAATGTCACCTTTGCGAAATCGTTTAGAATAGATCAGGCACGTTAACAAAACAGAATTGACACACAATCATTTGTTTGCATTATTGCTCATATGCCGAATAGTAGTAGCAAACGTTAGGAGACGGTTTTTTTTTTTAATGTAATGTGCAATATGTATACTTTTCAGTGCACCACGCATTCAGAATGTATAGTAGTGTCCTGTTGGTATGCTTCCTTTCCAACTGCATACGTCAATCGCACATTAAATTTTCTATCCTTCTCCAGTATTTCTGTACCAAACAACACGTCAAATTATTGATGCAGTGTTAGTGCTTCCTTGTTTTTTTAATCTTATCTGAAGGAATGAGTGCAGTTCCGAACATCCCATTTGTTACCTTGTAATTCATAAATGTGAGGTTATGCGATGCATATTGTACTTAAGCTACCAACCCTCTCGAATGTCATTCCAACTGCAGTCGCCACTTGGCCGGCAGACCTTATTAAAGTAGTCGCCATTTCACAATTGCTACTCGCCACATACCAAATACATCTTGCTCGATGCATTGTTTTTCTAATTTATGCATTTACAGAGTTGTAAAAATTTCTTTTATCCCATTAGTATTGCAGAAAAGGCTGTTGTATAACCCTTAGAAATCTGAGCACAATGCCGCAAACCGTTCGTCAATAGCTTGTATGGTTCCCAAGATATCCCTATTTGAGCGTCATTGTCTATTGCTTGCCGCCATTTTAGCGAGTGGGGCTAAATTCCAAGTCGCCAACTGTTGATTTTCATTTGCGAAATGGCGAGTGGCGACCGACATTGGAGAGGGTTGCAAGCTACTATTTGGATGACTTTAAAAGAGTCAAGTCAAAGTCAGTGATCGATATGTGCACCCAACCTACCCTTTAACTATTACCTACGACGTAATTTGTTATTGTTCTCGCACTAAACTGTTTCGAATGGCAGGGATGGCCTGTCCTTTTCTCTAGGCTAGCCCTAATGTAAGCCTATTGAACACGAAATTTCTTCTTCAGATTATTTCAAGTTTCCCTGAAACTTTGTTGCCTAGCCAATATTTTTCTTCTTGTTCAATTTTAATTTATAAATAAATAGCACGACCACAGAACTTTGTAAAATATCCAATTCTGGGAGATAGCCTACCCAGAATGTCAGAAAGTTACTGCATAGTAACCTTCAGCAGTTGGCGACTTTAGTTCTACTCGCCGGGATGGCGACTTGAAACGAGGCCCGATACTCAAATGACGGTATCTAGGACCACACTAGCTACACACAAGGAGAGGAGTCCAGAACTGTGTCCAAAATTTTGAAGTACAACCATTTTATCGTTGGTACTGGATGTAGGATTAAAAACAAGACTGGTAGAAGACAGGAAAAATATTGTCTACCCGTCTTGAGAATAATTTGACTTGTCAAATGGTGAGTGGTTGTCGTTCATGAAACCTGTACAGTAGTAATTTGTTATTCTCTCTCAAAATTATTACCGTCTACCATGTCCACAATAATTTAAAAACGCACTAGTCCTACCATGACAAAATATCATCCTTAATGGAATTTACAGAAATAATTATTAAAGCCAAAGCACTTTGCCATTTAAAAGTTTTTAAACCTTCGATTCTTATGTCAAGATCAAGGACAAACACTTGCAAGGCGGCACGACACAATAAATCGTAGCTTCAAAGTAGCGACCTCAACACCCCTTGCTTAATGGAATTTAACGCGTCATTTTTAGCAAAAGAACGAGCATTAATCCGAATAAACTCCAGCAAAAAAAAAAACCACAAAACCGAGCAAAATTCCAGAAAAGAGAACGTCGTAGTGGGGTATTGGTTTTTTTTTTCTTCTTTCCTGCGTGACAATTTTTTCTCCTCCATCCTTCCTTGTTCCCGTTTCCACACAACTCGCGTCTCTTTCTCCCTTCGCAATACAAGCTGCATTCTTCCAAGCTCCCTAAATTCTGAGCCACAACATTCCACTCGGTCCAACTATTTTTAGTCAAGCCTTGTTTGGCGAACCCATCACTCACTAGCCAGCTGCCCAAAGTTACCGAAAACTTCGAGGAATGTCAGTCAGCCAAACTGTTGGAACTTCCTCAATCTGGGGGATGGCCGAGATGCCATGCAAAAGTTAGTATACATAAATGCATTCGCATAAATGTTATACATATGGACACTTTTTTTTAATCGCCTTAACTAATTTTTCTTGACCCGTACGTCATCAGAAGCAAATTTCTGTTTGTCCCTTACCGAGCCCAATTTTGAACCAGTGAGCTTTTTACTTCAATTTTTTTTTTATCAACTTTCGAAGTGTTCACATCATCCGAAGCAAAGTAATTCTCATATAGATTAATCTGCTCAATTTTGAACCAAGGCTACTAAGTTAATAGAAGTTTTAAAATATAGGCTACACGACTAGAAAAAGGCTCGGCTAATAATTTGAAGGGATCAAATAGAGCTTATGAATCCAATTCAGCAAATCCAGGTACTCGAGACAATCTTCTAACGCTGCTGTCATCAGAGGTTTCTTTGGTTCAATTGGAAGCCCGAACTTTTAAAGGAATCTAGGGAGGGGAGGGGGGCATGTCAAAGTAAAAATGTGCGCTGTCTATAGACTTCAACCCTTTCCAGTAACAGTCGCTCACAACTTGGCGAAGCAATGTTGCAAAACTGAGCCATACAGGAAAGCTAACCGGGAGGAATACCTTTTTGATACCTACGAACATTCCTGAACTTTTTTATTGGGAACCTTTTTCTATCAACCCTCCCCCACGACCTTTTTGCACCATAGGCAATCAATTTAGCAAATGATTAGCTAGAGCAGTTGGCAACCTGGATTTTAGTTCTACAGTAGGCTACTTGCCAAAACATCGACCAATTACGCAGCGCCATCTTTTTTTTTTTTAATTTCTTAATAGCTTCTGAAGCAAGTGCTTGTTTAGACAAACTGGCTAAATTTTGAACCGTACCGTACTAGACGTATTTGAAAGAGAAAGAAGGCTAGTAAGGGGAGGAATAAACATGGAATTCAATCCAGGAAACTTTTAACCATTGCACACCGCTGGGCGATGTCCAGAACAGATCCAATAGCTACTGAAGAAGGCTGGTAGTCTCTCACACTATCCAAGGATGACACCACTTTCCAGTCAACGATCAGAGTAACATTTTCAGGAAACTATGCTAGTTCTGCCACTATTCAGCCAAAATAGCCCCCACGACAGAAATTCAAACAGACGATAAAAATAGAGTTTAAAAATGCATAAATTCTATAGGCTACAACAGCTACAAATTGTTCATTTTGCACCTAGGAATGAAAAATATGGTCAATAATTAAGATACGTTAAGTGTTCATTAATGGAATTAGCAAACCCTTTTAAAACAGCAACCCAACAAAAAAAACATCATCTGAAAGTACATTCTAAAACATTTCAACTAGGCTGACACGGAGTCTCAACCACGCCAACGCAACTTTCCCACAAGTCAACTTAACTTGGTCCGGTTGCCAACTGTTTTTTATCAAGGAATTAAAGAAGACGATTCAGTGACTTTCAGGAATTTTTTAATGACCATTTTTAACTTCTTTTTTTTTTTATCTCACTACTTAAAAACATCACGCAGCAGCCATCACAATTGTCAAGCATAAACTGTACCTCGGGCTGCAATGGCCACAGTAAGACAGGAAAAGCAATTTATTCTTTTTTTCCCCTTACTAGACTCCAGGTCTAAGTCTTGCACTATAATTGCATACAACGCAAGGTGAAGAGGGCAGTTTTATATAAGTAAAGCATTAAAAACAGTTAAATAATTATTAATGGTTAAATACAGTTGAAACCACACATTAACAGTGAAATAATGTCTAGGCATGTACGGCAACAAAATGATTCGATACAAAGCGAGAGGTACACACATTACACACATCTATCTGAAGATAACCGGATCCGTCAATCGCGTTCTCGGATGTTTTAAACAAGAATACAAAAATAATCTTGCCACAATGCACAAGATTTTTTCAAGAAGTAATAAAAGAAGTTACCGCGTTGTTTGAAAACGTGTGAACTTGATGAGTAACAGTTTTTTTTTTATACCAATTGTAATTATTTTTTTCTTCACACTAAAAGCACTTTCGCTACGATAGGCTAATAAAAACATGGACCAGACGGTGTTGAGCAAATGGCATGGAGTTGTTCGTGAAGTGCTTGGGCATACTAGCCTTATAGATCGGGATCCCCTACCACTAAGGCAGCAAAAAGAATACCATGGTTTCACATAAGCGCCCACGTCACTCCTTTTTATTGTTAAATAAATAAATAAAAATTGAGTGCGGATCCATTTACAGAAAATTTACTTTATTATTATTTTTTTTTTAAACTTTAGTTTCGGTGTTAAAACATGCCAGTCTGTAGTTAACAGCATGTTGTCCAGCACTACGCTGGCTGTAGACAAACGAAAGGCTACAGTTCAGGCAAAGAATACCCAGCAATAACATTGCCCGTTACTGCGAATTCCAAGTGTTCGCATTTTTTATTTTTTTTTCGATTGCACAATATTATAGGCTAGTTGAACTGATTTGTAAGAACGCAAAGAAAACTGCATATTTTCAGTTTAAAATAAACACAAAATTACACAAATTAACTGATTTTTTATTTGAATCTTTTTTTTCTTTCTTAGTAGCCTGTCTTTTTTTTTTTATTTTAGCATATACTATTTTATTCGATGTTGGATCTACAGCCCACACAATAAAACCTTGGAAATTCGGTTAAGTTTCATGCCTGCAAAAACCAGGTTTTAAAACATGCATTTTCACAATGTTTTATCGCATTTTTAGGGAAGCTCCACAAAAGAAAAAATAAATCCCCCACCCCCTACATGGAGAAAACACATTAGTGCTCCGCATCAGACTTTCAGAGGTTAAAAAAATAAAAATGAAAAGCCGACCGGCTGCATAGACTTCTGGTTTGCACACTTATGAGAAAAAAGATATTTATTTTTATTGGCCTAAAGCTTCAGTTTCACATTGTGGTGACAAAAATTAGTTCATTGGCGATATTACCAATCGTCCATTGCTGCACCGAAACTTAGATTATTCTTTTTCCACCCAAAATTTTCAAACTTAACTCTTAACCTTCAAAGGGATTCTCTTTTTATAAGCACAAAAAAAGCTGGTCATTTCCTTGAAATAACACCTAGTTTTGCACAGCATTGTAGCCTCATTACTAATTTACAGAAATAATTATCCCTAGTTATTCATAGACAAATATTTGAAATAGGGATGTGCCGATGTAGCTTTTTTGTCGATGTACCAATACCGATTATTGTTAACACGGAATGCCGATAACTGCCGATATAACACTAAATAATGATTATTTTGTAAAAAATTAAAGTGTGATACAGTTTCTGCTGCCGATGTACTGCAAGAAAAAAACTTGTTATTAATGTAACCTCATAAAAATATTAAAAAATTTGTAGTTCAAAGCTTTTTTCCCTGCAGCCGTTTTCCCCACACCTTACCCCACAACAAAACTACATGCAGCGAAACATTTTCTGCACATTTGCAAAGATGTAAAAATCTAAATATGTGAAAATATTGATACTAATTAATCAACAGACTAACACTTTATGATATATTAGTTCTAAAATACCAGCAAGCTGCAGTTTTTCTTTATCTATTTGCAAGCCACGTTTGTTAAAAAATGTAAGTTAAATGGTTTTTTATATATAACTTCAAAACGGGAGGAGCTAATGACTTCTGGTTTGCACCATTGGAAAGCTGGCGAAAAAAGGGTTAAAATGGTGTATTTGAACATTAAACGGCACATCGGAGGTGGACATCGGTGGTACCGATATATTGGGATTACCTCCGATAACTGTAATACCAATACGAATCCGATAATTGGCGCATCCCTAATTTCAAAGCAGTGATGGGTGTAAATCAATTCCAGACTTGGAATTGACTGACTCAATCCCACTTTTATGGACTAGGTAAAATTGATTCAACATTGGGCAATTCCAGACAATGAATTGATGGAATTCAAGATTAATACAATGTATGCCATCAATTAATTACCTGGAATTGCCCAATGTTGAATCAATTCTATCAAGTCCGTAAAAGTAAAATTGAACCAATTAATTCCAAGTGCGGAATTGATATGCACCCATTACAGCTTTGAACCCTTTGTCTACGAATAGCTATATAATTACTTCAGTATATTAGTAATGAGGCTACAATGCGGTATAAAAGTAGGTGTAGTTCAAGGAAACAAGCAGATTTTTGTGCTTGGAAATAAGGGGATCCTTTGATGGTTAAAGAGGTAGGTTTGAAGGTTTTGGTTGGGACAGGACACAAACGGTCACTGTGTAATCAACAGATGGTTAGTAACATCGCCAGTAAACTAATTATTATTAATCTTCAATTCCGCAAGACTTGTTCTGGACTTGGCTTGATGGTTACCACTTCACTGCATACTCTGCTCAGGTTGACTCAACTTGCCAAGTCGTAGGCTACATTAGTACGGCATTGCCTAGATTTGATTTAACTTTGTAATGGTTTGTCCTAATTTGATTCAGCCTAAATTGTAGGTGCCCCCACACCCAATTCAAGCCAATTCCACAAAAATCAAGTCTATTACACCCAATTTCATCACCAAAATCTACAGCAGCACAACTGGCATGAAACAGCATCCCTGCAAAAGCCCGAAGGAGAGGATCCACTGCTCACCACAAGTCATGCCATTAGACACTGAGCTCCGTAATCGTCTACATTTTCAGCAATATCCTAAATTATGCCAGCATTTTCCCAAAATTATGCTAGACTTCAGTGGAACTGAATGGAATTGGTTAAAATATTGCTTGAATCAGCCGGGTATTGGATTGGACCTACGCTAGGAACAAAAGTTTGCGAATTGATTTGAATTAGCAAACAGAGAATACAACAGTGAATTGACAAACAAAGATCACTTGAAAAACGCACACTCTCACATCAAAAAGATACCACGCTATCTAGCGAATTTCCGATAACATACTGAGCCAATCTTCTTCAGACTTTAAAGTTAGTTTGACGCTAATCAATCTCTGCTATCAGCGTGTTCGTTGCTAGCATTCAAACCTTAAGGACATTCAACTGGAAACAACAGTCCCCCAAGCTTGAATGTTAGCAACGAACACGCTTATGAGAGCAGACATGTAATTAGAGTCAAAACTAACTTAAACCTGAAGAAAAAAGCAGTAAACTATCGAAAATTAGATAGGCTAGACAGTCTGGTGTCTTTTGATGTGAGAGTGTGCATTTTTCGAAGGACTTTTGTTTGTTTATGCTGGAGTTTCACAGTACGAAAATTAACAAAGTTTTTCGGAACAGTGAATTGAATTAAAACATGGCAATGACTGGGTTGGAACCAACCTTCATGAATGCGAATTGTGTTGTGTGGCACTCGCCATTTGACAGTAGAGGGGTGGGACGAATATTCGAATATACGTTCGTTAATAGCATAATCAAATAGGATAAATTCTGTTCGAATATTCGAAAAAAAAAGTTCTGTGCCATTTTTCATTTAAATTTTTAGTTGGTTTTTAAGTTTTTCTATAGGCTTCTCGAGTCCCAGTCAGTCCACACTACGCTTTCTACCCTTCCCCCTTCCTCCCAACCATTCTGTAGTGGGAATGATCCATGCGTTTTTTGACGACATCAATTTCAATATCATACGTGAAAGGGAACTTGACACCTTGGTGAATTATGGTCATTCCGTACGGTTTTTTTTTTGGGGGGGGGGGGGTTTGTGTTATGAAAGCCTTCCAAGTTGCCTTGTCTAGTAGATTAAATTAAATTTGTGTTTATATTACGTAGACCTTGCATTGTCACTAGTAACTGAAAATTTAGGTATTTAATTAAAAACAGATTTTATGGGGTGGGGTGGTCACACCTAGACATGGAAACACATTTGAATGAATATTCGAATTTGTCCGTTCCCTAGGCCAGTAGACATTAAAACGCACTCGCCATTGTGCATTACCTCCTCACCATGTAGAAAAAAAAGCAGTTGTGCTGCTACTTAAAATGCTTAAATATTGTTTGCATTAACCGAACTCTCCATCAGCTGAAATGATTAGCAACACAATTGCACACTTGGTTAGAGAGCCCTTGTAATTCTGCACGCAATACTGCAAACTGCTTGTTTCTAGCTAATATAACTATTTAATCATCAGGGTTTGTTAATCTGCGCTATTTTCGCGAGCAGCTTTAAAATCCAAGTCGCCAACTACTGAATTGTCCTCACCATTTGGTGAGTGGCGACCGACATTGGTGAAAGTTGGTTGGAACGAAATAAGATTCATGAAGTTAGATAAGAATGGAATTACTTCTCAGTGGAATTTCGGTAGAAATGAACCTGACTTGATTTCCTGTGGTTTAGGTTAACTGACTCAAATCCGTTGAAATGGAGTATGCCCATTACTGATTCAAAGTGGATAAAATAAGTGGCGACTGCTTTGTGTTAAATAAGCAAACATCCGTTGCAGAGCCAAGAACGGCAGCGAAAACAACTACGGACGCTACAACTGGGATTTTTCTTTCTTACTGCAGTTTAATTTACGACAACAATACTCGCATTTTTTATTGCTGCAATTCCAAATTTCACAATAAAAACTCCTATGAACACTTGCCGAAAATTCGTAGGAGTATTTAGTATGCAAGTTGGACGTTTGGTGCAGAGGTAAAATTGTGAGTATTGTTGTCATGAGTTTTCGCCAAAGTAAACAAACCGATTCGTCAGTTTTTCTAGACACCAGGCTAATAAACTAATTTACCTCTAAAATGTGAAAACGGTTAGGGATCGGCCGATATGACTTTGATTCATAGATTTAAACAAAAACGCTAAATTGGCAGGTTTGCCTACGCCTAAACGATTTTGAAGTTTGCACTGCACTAGTCCAAACTATGAAAATACTCTTTCCACATGTGCAGTGGAGCCAATTGCAGTGTGTAACTGTTCTGCTACATCGATCACCTCCTGGTCCACGTTGTCCTACCGTGAAGTCCACCATTCGAGTGGCTAGACCAAACTGACAACGTTTTGGATGAACATAATATTGAGAGAATGGTTTGGCTTTATATTTAATGAGCACTGGAACTATATTTGGATAATTTTCATAGCCCAATTAATCGATCTCAGAGTCGTACCCATCTTCCGTAAGTCTTCACCCGTAACAGATGGAGTTATAACCTTATCAAATAGTGAGCTAGTGTTAGAGCTTGCTGGAAACTTTTGTGCTTATTTTGCATACTTCTTGTAGTTTTGCATTTAATTTCATATTTAATTTTAAAATGATTTAGGCTAAATCAATGATTTTTATTGATGATTTAATCATTGATTAAATCATTGCCAACCCTGATTTGAATCGTATTAGAAAGAACATTTCCATCTGTGCATAGACTACATACTTGTAGGGTTTTATAATGAACAGCTTTTCATGAAGTGTGCAGTTAAATGCTACGCTGTAGTAACCATTTTTCAGTTTTACTGAGTGTGTTCCTTGGATTTGGTAGTAAATAGTTGTTTGGACTGGTAACTACTGGTTACTAATTTACACCATGCCGCGCTGTTTGATGATTACACAAGAAATTTCAATTGTAGCAGGCTGCACGCTGCCCCCCCCCCCTCCTTTCCATGCTTGAGTAACAAATAATTTTTTTTCCATCAAGCGATTTAAAAATTAATAAATATCGCCATTTTATTCACTAGGCCTAACTATTCAACCTGTCCTATTCTCAATAAGCCCAAACCAACCAACCGATCCACAAAGTATACTATATAGACTACACAGTATTGCAATTTTCAAAGATTCAGCCTCATTTAGTGCTGCCGACAGAGTGGGGTTAACCATATATCTTGGCGTCCTGGCATCCTAGCCAAAAACAACAACACAGCAAGCAATGTCATCCGTCTGCCCCTCAAAAGTTTCTAACAAAATCCTGTCCCAAGCTCCAAAGCGCAAGCATCCCACTTTTGTGGCTGTTTAGTGGCTGTCTGCCACAGACTGCATGGCTGCAGTTCGTGCAAGGCAACCAGCTAGGTATCTCTTAAATTCAAAGACAGAAAAAGTGGGGAGGGGCGGAAGACGGGTTGGGGGATGCTGGTGGATCTTCCCAGCTGGCTAGGAATATCAGGTAAGTCAAGAGGCTCCAAACACGCATCGCCTAAAAAGTCTTACATTTGGAGACTGGCCAAGAAATTTCAGAAAGGGGATGCCACTGGACAGACAGAGACAGACACCAACGATGAATACGACGACTTCAAAGAAAAGCCTTTGAAGATGATGATGATGCCTTATGCTAGTTAGGGAGAACAAACTAGGACTTTTTGTTGATGGCACTTCCATATTTTTGTATTTGTTTAAAACAGACAGATCAGGAAACGCGCAGAAGTCTGATAGGGATAGGGATGCACCGAATACTAAATTTGCAGAATACCGAATACCGAGTATACAACCGAATACTCAAGTTGCCGAATATCGAATATATAACCGAATACTCAAATTGCTGAATACCGAATATACAACCGAATAGTTAAACTGCCGAATACCGAATATACAACCGAATAGTTAAACTGCTGAATACTGAATTATTCGGTTCTGTGCCGAATAATGGCCGAATACCGAATTATTCGGCTGAATACCTGTAATTTTAACATATTTGCTCTTGATCATTTTTTTCTTCTTTTAGAAATGTCAGAAGACAATTCCTCACAAACCACAAACTAAATGCTTCGCTAAACGTTCTTACATTCACACAATTAGCCTACATAAATTTATACTAAAAAATATTCGGCCGAATACCAACAAATCTTAACACTATTCGGCCGAATACCGAATATTACTATTCGGCC
>JAHWFP010140067.1:102264-119894 GCA_023313725.1 Lithobius niger | reverse complement strand
CGAATACCGAATATTCGGTGCATCCCTAGATAGGGACTACAGACTCAAATTTTCTATGGGTCCCCTCACCTATTTCTATGGGGACAAGAACGCTTATGGCACGGAGGACCTGTTTTTGTTTTTGTGTGCACGATTTATTTATGTATTTATTTTGGCTTAGCCTAGTGTGGCTTATAGTTTGAATACGTGTTGGACAAAGTTTTTGCAAGTTTTATTTTTCAGTATTCGACCTTACTCGTTTCGCTCGCTCTGCCAGGAACATTTTCATCTATTGGGTCATTTTACTGCTATAGGCCTACTCTTACGCTTCGTCTGGAAACACTAGGGCTCCAGGAGTCTAATTTTATGTGGTGCCATTCAAAGAAATAAGTCATCCTCACATAATCCAGGGCCTCCAAGCATTACCAGAACCCAAAAATGTTGCATTAAAAATGAATTTTTCAGTAAAATTAAAAACTAAATTAGAACTAAACTAAAAATGACCATAATTAGTCTGAAATGGAAAAATTTAATACCAAGCTGCCAGAATGATGACATTCTAGATGATTCCTACAGAGCTAAGCCACACGACTTTTTTATTTTCATTTTTATAAATTTTCGTAGTTTTATAACCAAATCTTTACTTCAAGTTTTGAACAAGCACATTTAACACTATTTTATAGGTACTGTACCTATCCATTTAATTTTTTTTTTCATGTTTCAGAGGCCAGACAGAAGGCAAGGCAGCAAGAAAACTGCAAAATTTCCTACAATCTAGATTGCATTGAAGCAGACAGGAATTCCACTTTTTTTTTTAATTTTATCTTTAAAAGAAAATGCTTTTAACAGCTTGACAACATTTGATAATGCGTTAGTCACAAGGAATTCTCAGAAACACAACTAACATTCTTGAGATAACCACAATCACAAAGTCAGGAAACAACAGCAGTTCACGTTGTATCGGTAGCTGCCTACGACTACTATGTCATCCTACATTCCAATCTTTATCATCCAGTACAGCTATCAAAATGACACAGTCGAGGGTGATTGGAGAAAAAAATATCAAGACTGCCAACTGGAATTTTGCGTCAGCAACACTGTGCCATTGCAGCAAACAGCCAAATTGAAAAACTTGTATAATGAAAAAATTCTCTTTTAATCATACCCTAGGTTAATAAAGCGTAACTTATTCAGGGTTAGCACAAGAGCACATACAAAAATAATTCAACCAATTTCAAGAACTTTTTTCAAAACCAGTGTAGTTTTTCAACGTCTTTTCCCAAGAATAATACAATTTTTGCAAGCATCTTTAGGCTATAATCAACAAACTTGCCAACAACATCTCACTAAACACTAAAATGTTCATGTCTTCTTCGAGTGCATGATTGGGGAAAAAGCCCGCAGAAAAATAGCCTGATGGAATAAACACTACGGAAAAGAAAAGACGACCCGGTATTAAATAATCCAGAGGAAATCTTTTTTCTTATGCTGTTGCTGTTGTTGTAGATAAGGTTCAGTTGCCTTGGCTCGAATTCCATCTCTCAGGGAATGGAGTTTCACCAGGTACAGTTTTCATATTTGTTTAAAAATGTAAGTTAGATTGTTAATTAGAAATAACTTTAGAACGGCTACAGCTAGAGACTTGTAGTTTGCACCATTGAAAAGCTGGCGAAAAAACGGTTAATTGGTCAATATTTTAGCAAAATTACCGAAAGCTTTGCGCTCCGATGTGAATCGTATGAAATGAGCTCGAAACTGTGATAATCACATAACACGGAAAACATTGCAATAACACTATCACGAATGTTCTATATCGCGATAATAACGAAATATCGCCCATCCCTACTTGGACGGAAAAAAAGTTTAGGGTCAGGCGGGTAACACAAACCAAACCATTTTTTTTGTTTGGCTTTACTGACCCATCCCTAGCGCTGATCCTTCTACGGTGAAAGTTATAATTATTCAATTTGCGTAGCCTAGGCCTAAAGATCAGCCGATAAACACCTAACATGAAAAAAAAATCCCTGAAATTTGCAAGTCTCCCAAGTTTCCGAGTCATCCAATTTTAAAATTTAACCAAGTGGAGTCGAAGTCAGACTTACAGCACACCTAGGACAGATTGATAAGTGTTTCGCCCTTAAAACACCAATGAATGCTGATAGTCTATAGCCCAAGTATTGGCCGATACCCAAATTAAAAATACAGAATTTTAAGCTTAAAGTCTATGCAACGTGTAATGATTTCCTATGGATGGAGTTACGTTTGCATGCCATGCTGTGTTGTGCCGTGCGTGCAGATTTCACACAGAATCTTTGCATCCAATGCAATGTACCATGTCGCGCCGAAGCGAGCCACAACAGTGCCTCAACAACCGGCTAGCGCGGAATGCACGGTCTGGCTTGGCTCGTTAGGCTGCACACAATTTATTCCGTCTGAAATCCAAATTCAAAATTGTGCTCACCAGTCTTGACCCAAACAAACGAGGCTGGATATGGCCGCTTGCAAATTTTAAAACCATCTGAAATCAAATCCTGCTGGCGCTTCAGAACTACTGTAGCTAAAGGGAGCTGGATTTTTCCGACCGCGGCCAGTCATAACCAAATATGAATTATTATAGCCTACCCTGTGAAATTCCACGTATGCCTATATTCCATTATCGTAATGACGTCTACAAACCTATGGAATCCTGAACAAGTCTTTTCAGGGTATTACTTGCTAGGATCTTCACACTTTTCCATTTTCTACGTTTCTAAAATAAGTATTTTCCATCGAATTTTGAACACCAATGATAAAGCCATTTTCGAGGCTTCGAAATAGCAATTCGAAAACTTCCAGGTGATTGAAGAACAAGAAGAACAGTTTATTAAACTGCACAAGGTTAGCAAAAGGAAATGGCTAGGAACCAAAGCAAGCCTACAACAACTTTTTTTTTTGTAAACAGGTTCTTGGAGCATACTTGTAGTATGATTCACCACACCTTAATGGATTCTCCCCTCTCCAACTTGTTTGTTTCCAAATGACTCTTGGAGCCTGAATGCCTGTGATTGTACCCTTTGCTCTGTTGAGGAAATGCGCTCTTCCTTCTTTACTCGTCAACCAAGCTACTCAACTTCATCAAATGCAACACTCTCCCTTGGCCATTTTTTCAATAATAATGCAACGTGTACAGTGTACATCACAGGTGTAGGCTTATTGTTGAAAATCCAGTGATGGACGCAAGTCAATTCTGGACTTAGAATAAAATTGACTTAATTCCATTTTTGTGGACTAGTGGATTTAATTCAATGTCGGGCAATTCTATGCAATGAATTGATGGAATTGGATTAAAATTTTCAATTCCTCTTGACTTGAATTAGCGGAAATTATAAAACAACTTCATAGGAATTGATTTGACTTGCCAAATTATCTGGAATGGCAATAGGCCTACCTAGATTTGATTTAATTTTTATTTGACTTAAAAAATTTCTTGCCTTGACCCGATTTGATTCAATGTGAATTGATGGTGTAATTGCATCCACTTAAGGCCAATTCTACAAATCAAAATCAATTTTATCAAATTTAAGCTCCAAAATCAACCCTCATGAACATTTGTATGGCGCTCGCCATTTGACATCTCGCCATCGTCTATTACCTACTTGATCAATAGAGTAAAGCACTGAAAAGCTTTTTAAAAAAAACCAATAAACATGTGGGTAACCACATGGTAAAAACAGATTAGCTGCAGAAAGTGGCGCAACGTACAAGTAGGCTAGGTAAGCATTGCTTACGGGCCCACCAGGCGTTGAACTAAGGACATGGACAACATTTATTGAGCTTTTTGCATTGAGAAAAGCATGCCGAAAGTATCACCTTAAGAGCCTCAAGTAGTGAACTAACTACGGTATGTAAATTCCAAGTTCAAATTGCAATATGTCACAAGCAAGTCCAAGTTCCCATTTACCAAGTGTAATAATGTAGCTAGCCTACTAAGTAAAGCTTATTAATAATTCGAGTTACCTAGGCTAAAAAATACCACACAGACATGCTTTTTAATAATTTTTACAAACATTATTGTTTGTTTGTATGACAAAGTATAGGGCTAAAAAGTTGTTGGGTGTTCGGGTAACGTAAACCAAACAATGTACTGTAAGGTCAAAGAATTGTTGTTTTTTTTTTGGGGGGGGGGGGCAATAAATGGGACAGGGCCCGACCATAAATTATGCCTATGGTCCCAGAGACAATTTGTTACGCCACTGGCTGCAGACAATTATTTTTCAAATAACTGGTATTGCAGATAGTGATAGAGTCCTGCTTCTGGGATTATTGTATTGCCGCAATGCCATTTTGTAGTGATGGTTAGTTTTGTATCCTAGGATTTGTCATTGTGTTTTATTAGCCTACTATGGGTAAACTAGGCTACTTCGCCTATCGCACCAAAACGTTTTAAACTATGAAACAGTCTTCTGCAATCTCAAACTTACAATTAAACCTAACAACTCAAATGACAATGACGCATAGTATGGTCAAGGTCACTAAAGAGCAAAATCAACTTTGAAGCCACCAGGCCTTGTATAGGTTCACCTTCCAATATTCCACTTTCACTTTGTTAAATAGGCTTATAAGCCACAATGAGGAAATTTGTTGAAATACATATCAAAGGGAGTTTCAGGTGTTTCCCATCCATAAAACCTAAGCTACTAAAAGTACGGTATTCCCATTCAAAGTTAGTAAAATAAGTAAACGTGATGTTAGTGTAGCAACAAAGGATTGAAACACTCACCTCATCATATCCCATCCCCTGCAGGAGCACAAGCCTTGAAATATTATCTTTATCCACACCATTCTGTTCAACACTCTGGCATGGTGAGCTGCTTCCACTTGTGCTGCTAAGACCACTGGCTGAGCTAATGCCGCTCGTCGTTGTGCTACTAATTGTGCTCACTGTACTCGATGCACTACTTAATCCTTCGTTGGCGAACGGTAGCAATTGATTTCGAATCTCTGCCAGGGCCTTTTTGCGGTAATCATTCGACTTGGCCGTAGCACTCGTCCGAGGGTCACCCGTCAGTGGCGGCGCCAGCTGAGGGTGTTCAGTCGTTTTGATCTGCATTGAGTCGGGTTGCTGGTTTTTTCGCAGATGGCTCAGGCTGTCGCGGATCTCTGAAAGCATCTGACGATTGTTCCCCACATAGGTAGTGGGAAGCAAGTTGCTAGATCGTTTTTGACGATCGCCGTCTTTGCGAATCATATGTCAACCAGTGTGTTTTGGAGTCTTTACAGATGATTTGCAATGGACTCGTCATATGCACGGCTAAAATTTTTTATCTTGATAAGTGTTATTTGGAAACAACCGGTCGCTCAAATATACAAATACTGCATAGCCTAATTCTTTTCTCAGCGGACCGCACAAAAACTATTTACGTATTTTTCTACATATTATTGTGGTGGTTTGAAAACTGAGCGTTTCTTTTTAAGCTATACAGTAAAGTGAATTTGGAAGCCATGCACAGCTCCCAGAAGCCAAAGATAGCGCAACGAAACAATTCACCAATCGTGACGTATCGCCTCAGAGTCAAGGATTCTTTGCTGATTGTTACATTCCGCCATCGCCGGCCATTACCACTGCCACTAATCGCCGTCCACTTCAAAAGACTCCACTAACTGATGCAGCGTGATAAAGCTGCTTCATTTTCGAATTCCAAACAGCCGCGTCTGGGAGGTGCAGCGGCCAAATATAACGTTGCACGGAACAAGCCGGCGGCTGTTTTTTCCCAAAGGAGAGCAAGACGGAAGTCACACTTATCACTCCGAAACATAAACATTGGATTCTTTGTAATTCCAAATTCCTTTTACACTAAATGCGTAACAATTGGGACAAGAGTATTGCATGAATTCTTCTCAAGGAGTAATATGGACATCCAGCTACGAAGATGAGGTGATTCGTATCCACGTACCATTAGATAAAATCTAAAGCAGAAAAAAAAAATAGGCATGATGAAACATGATAACCTAAGGAGTCAGGGTTTCACAACACATTATTCAATTATTTATCAGATGGGACACAAATGATTGAAGTAAAGTTCATCTGCAGATTTCTAATATTCTCAGAGATCCCACCAAAATGATGAAATAATTTCCCAGAGTTTTCCAGAGAAGTTCAGGTCAATTTCCAGGCTATTTATCGTAATCTTAGGAAGGAAATCTTTCCACATGTTTTACCAGTTTTACTTGTTTTTAGGACAAGTAAAAAGAGTAGCCTGATTGAAAGAACATTTTTAGATGTCAACACAGAAGTAGGATAATTTTATTTTACTGCAAGGTCTTAATAAACTGTTTAAAAATGTACTTAGGATTAGGCTTAAAAGTGTGGCTTTGCCCCCTACCCCCAAGTTTTCCAGGATTTTTGTGAAAAATCGGACAATTCCAGCGTTTTCCCCAAGTTTCAAATGTAGTTTAAAAGCTCCCAAGTTTTCACGGTTTGTTGGAATCCTGATTCTGTTATGAATCTGAATGCTGTCTCTAGAATAGTTAGTATCTTTTTTGTGGAAAGGGCAATGCAGAAACAAAACAGCATGTTATTGTAGCAACGCCAGCAGATTTACACGCGAATAAATTGTAAGCTAGTTCACAATTCCATTGACACTCTTTGGACTGCCAAATGGCACATACATAAAATCAATCAACTACATCAAGGATATATAATTTCTAAGCTAGGCTACCTAATTCACAAGTTCACTTGAAACTTTTTCAACTATCCTGAGTAGCTAGCTATGAAACCAATCAATTCTATGTCATCGCAACAATACAGAGAGACTGACATAACCTAACAATACCACTAAAATATTCCCCATTTCAAATCCTGGATTTGGCTTTCCCCTTACTTGTATTCCTTCTGCTTCTAAAACTTACAATAGGACTAAAAATTAAACCAGTTTTACCATACGAGCATTAACTCTAGGCTTACTTTAAAATTAATAACATGAAATTAATAGTATACGTTGTAATATTCCCCAGAGTCCAAACCTCCCGTTTTTGTGGGACCTAGACAGCACCACTACGTATGTAAAAATTACATTGGCTCTGTTCCTTTGCACTAACCCCATACTTGTTTCCTAATTTGGCAAGGTTAAATTAGAAGTTTTAGCAGCTAATGTTAGCAAGCCATACCGTTCAATTTGTTCATTAGCCTACAAAGCTACTTCCTACGTATTCTAAGAGCTAGTTACTTGGTTTACGCCGACTGATCAACAGCATACTTTTGAACTGAATGCTGTTTTGACTACTAGCCCAGGCTGCCTAGCCCACCGCGGGGCAGGGGTGAGTGAGCAAGTAGAATTATTTTAATTCGACTCAAGTTTGCGTATTTGGTGAATTTTATTGTTTGGAAGTTCTTTTTTGTTAGGATAATAACATGAAAAGCTTCTTATTGGTCAGTGGGTCCAAGTGTTTTTTCCAGGTGTTTTTTTTTGTGTGAAAAATCAGAAATCCCAGTTTTAGGATTTAGGTTTTAGGGATAGTCTACCTTAAAAAAATGGTTTCAGCTACTTCTGGATTTTAATCTACCATACTACAGCAAGGGAAAGCTATCTTCGAAAAATTGAACAGTAGATAACTGGCATTTATCGCATTTTGACTGGAATCAATTTTGTTAAGTATGGATATTAGTCCACTAGACGAGTTTGAGACCAACTGCGTGCTATGCCTACATTCAATTTCTTTTTTCATTTTCGCACACCCCCAAAAATAGGCTGTTTGGCATCTCACAATCTTGAAAAAAGTGTAAAACAGCTTAGGCCTACTCCCAATTTAGTAGAACTTTTAAGGGGTTTTAATGCATTTTAGGTCTTTTCATAACTTGAAAGAGCAGTCGATCCCTAGCACAATGATAACTGTTATTAGACAACTATCAACTAACTAACGTTATTAACGACGTATACGTCAAGATTAAATGTACATGCATCCATGTTGGCTTTCCTGTATGACTCAGTTTTGCAACATTAGTTCAAACGAATGTAAATTTTACCAACAGTACGTTACTACGTTAATTTTCTTGTTAATTTTTTCTTTCGTGCAAAATGATTTTGCGACATTAATTTTCTTTCGTGTGAAATGATTTTGCGACATTAACTCCTAACTTGTGTAAATGTTGCAAACGCTAGTCTCAAGGGTCACACGACATAGCGGACGGATTTATGTCCCTGAAAGCATTATTTAGCCAATCGGTACTGGGTGGTTAGCTAGCTAGCTATGATTGGTCGCCACATTTGTCGCTTATTGGATTTGTAACAATGAGTATTTTTCGTTACATTTACCTAGGCTAGCACATATGGTAAAGAGCGACGAGAAGGGAAGAGTGAATGGTAAACTTTTAATGTATTTAAGCATAAAGGCAAAACAATAAATGAAAGAAGATGAGTACCGTAGCGTAAACGCTGAAGCCTTCTAGGCCTAGTTGAAACAATTTTTTATGTAATTTGCTGCAGTTTGGTCACAAATCTGGCGACTAGACAAAGTTTATGTTCACCAGACCACAAAAGCATCGCCAGGTCATATGGCAATTAGCCGATGCTAATCATGATCTCTATTACAACGAATTACCGCATTTAAAACAGTAGGTTACCAACCAGTATGCAACTATCGACAAAGAATCAGCATTTTTCCGTTAGGTCAGATACTCAATAAAGCATCTTAGTTGTTAATACACTAACAAATAAACCACTTGCAAATAAATGTGTTAACCATATACTAGAACTCAGCTCGATACTCCATTCTTCTTTTGCAAACTCTGCTCTGCTCGACTCGAATTAAAATTATTCTACTTGCACACCCTAACTAATATAAAAGTTTGCAGCAATACACACAGGCCATGGAAAAAGATCACATTGAGGAGCGACGTCACACAGGCTCTGTCTGTTAGTGAAGCTTGTAGGTTACAGTTCTAATTATATAATCTAGGCTAATCGCCCAGCTAAATGTGAAACCAACTGTAGGGCAGATGCTACAGCATCTTACAATAACACACAAGAATATCTGTTGCAGTTTTTTTAACGTTTGGGTTAGCATTATGAAAGCAAAGGTTTATCGTTGATCACACATGTGAAAATTATTATTGTTTTTTAGCTCTGAAATGCTTTCAACTTGTGAACGTAGTTGAACTAGGAAAATCTAGACGAAAGTTAATACAACATTATAGTTTCAAAAGTTTTACAAAAACAAGATGTTAGGCCTATTGCTAATTTCCGACGAACATTTTCATATTACGTGGTAAGTCAGCTTTTTCAGGCTTAATTACACAAAGTGGGAATCACTATGAGCTACATGCAAGTAGATTTTTAAAAACGCCGCGCTGTTGCGTGATCGGCAGGCGCAATTCAACAGTAGCCGATCGCCAACAGCGTGGCGTTTAAAAACCTGCTTGAATTTAGCTCGTACTGATTCCCACTTAGTGCAATTCTACCTGATGTAGATGGACGAAGCTGACTTTTACCACCTAACATGCAAATGTTCGTCAAAATCTTGCAATAGGTGGTTTTTGTAAAACTTTTGGAACTAGGCTGGCTATGCCAATTTGTTTAATCACGTCTGAAGCTCTCCAAAGTAAATTCTCCACACGCTTTTTTTTTTTTTTGCCAACGTTGATGTGCTAAAATTTATTAACCATCCCCATAACACTTTCCTAGATTTCTGGAAATTTATGACGCCATACTAGAGTAGAGAGCTGCACGACAATCGGTAGCTCGCATTACTAATTACATATTTCCTAGAAGTTTCTACACGCTATCTTATTTTACTAGACTAAGCTGCCTACCCAGACACAGCAACACACCTTCGCCACTATCAGTCACCACTGGCCAAATGGCAAGGTACTCACAACAATAATATACGCAACACCAAAAAGTCTGTAAATCCCAGGCGAATTTTCGGTGACCAGAAGTAGTTGCTGTTGTGAAAAAAAACTCTGGGCTTGGCCTGATGAAGGTGGCAGAAAATTGGCCACCGAAAATTCGCCTGAGATTTACAGACTTTTTGGTGTTGCGTATATTATTGTTGTGAGTATTTTCCCCAAACACCAAAGTAAAACGGCAGTGAAGTCTTTGTATAAGAAAATGGCAAGGGTCGTCATTCAGAAGTTGGAAACTTGATTTTTAGCGCTATTTGCCAAAATGAAGACTAATTAACAAACCCTGATGCTCATGGAACCATACTAGCTAGAAAGTAGTGGTTTGCGGGGTTGCGTGCAGAATTACGACGGCTATCCAACAAGCGCGCTTTACCAGACTGGAGACTAACATTAATGCAAACAGTAGCGTACTTCAACAAAGTTGCCGCACAACTGCGGAAGGTTTCTACATGGGGAGGAGGTAGTGGATAATGGCGAATGAATTTTTTATGTCTACTGGACAAAATGGCGAGTGACACCAATTCATACTCATAAATGTTGACAGCAAACACGTGAGCCTATAATTTGACTACTAACACAAAGCCATAAAAAATGTCAGGTTTTAGAACATGCTCCATGCTTGTCTGTCCCTTAGGCCTATTGGTTAAGGGACAGATGGACCTAAACAAACTTCACAATGTGAATTGTGCGGCACTCGTCATTTGTCCAGGAACATTAAAATTTAGAACTAGCCATTGTCCATTACTTTCTCGCCATGTTCAGAAAATGTTTGCAGAACTTATGCTGCTACTTAATGTTTAAATGCTGATTGCATTAATCTAACTCTCCTGACAGGTAAGAGGCTAGTAACAACATAGCACATTTGCCGTTTGGTTGGGTAGCCATTGTAATTCTCCATGCAACATCGCAAACCGCACGTTTCTAACTAGGCTATACGATCCCTGAAATACAAGATCAGTTGCCATTTTGGTAAATAGGCCTAGTGTTATTTAGGCACTTCGCTAGATGCCGAATTTTGTGGCGAAGATTCGATTACAGTTCGGCATGTCGGATGACGGCATCATTTTGGCATTTATGAATTGTGGGATTACTACTGGCAAGAATTTATAGGGTTGGGGAGTTGGGGATGAATTCTTGCTACTGGCCTACTTCACAAATTTAACCTTGAGCTGAACACAATCTGAAATTTTTAATTAATAATTTAATTACTGTAATAAATCTAATTAGGCCCTACAAGCATTTCGGTTAACAACATTTACGTGACGATGTTTTATGGACTTTAGTCAATGTGTTTGCACAGTAGGACCGTCAAAATATGTACAGAAATGATTTAAACTATAGGTAAATGGTACAATCATCTCGTGAAAAAAAAATTAAGGATAAAATAAAAGACTAAGCCTAGGCTTACAGTATCACTCGGAGTAAAGAAAATGAGTATAAGAACAAGGTGGACCTCAAGTACAACTATTAGGCCTAACATCAACGTTGTGGCTAGTTGAACCCTAAATTAAATCTACGTTATTAATGTTTTCCTCCGTAGCCTACATGTATCTACAATAGATCCTAGCCAGTATTGACATGAAACTATTTTTTTGACAATTTCCTTACGATCGCCCTGCCGAATTTACAACCAGAATACAAACAATAGGATCTGTGTTCATGAGATGGGCGCTTTAAATCTACCTATCCGCAAATTAATCTAAATTTATACGCTACCATACTTCACTTTTTAAACGCTAAATTCAAGATCACGACCCAAAACCAACAGGTTCTTATTCAATACACGACGAACGTCCCAACTAGTTTTTTTTTCTTTCTCTCTTTATGTTGTTGTTCGCGTAGCCTACACGCATAGCACGAAATACAATGACCATTCAATAGTTAAAGGTACGCACAACGAAGTAGTACGTTGCGGCGTTACGTCTAAGGTTACGTTCTGCGTCACTCGTTTTGCAAAACACATTTCTCAGAGTACGTTCGTAATGTAGGCTAACGTACGCGGCCACGTTTTGGTGGCCTAGCATCTTTACAAACGTGGCGATTCCTGCCTTACTCGGTCAACTGCTGAATTTACAATCAAGAAATGTGAGACTGCAGAGTCGTCGCGGCTAGCTTTGCCCTACTTTGAAATACCGTTCCAAACTCGGAAAAGTAAAGTTAAAAACACCATCTTCGCAGAAATAACTACTAAATCAACTCAAAAAATGAGGCATAAAGTTGTAAATCAACCTTATTTGACCTGCCGTTCTGTCGAACCAACCAACATTTTAAAGTTCAACAAACCACACACAACAAAATCCCAACTTTCCAAACTTCCAAAACTCAAAACACCAATTCACAATCTTGCAAATACGAAAACACTTTTTTAAACAATCACAATCCGCAAGTAAAGGCGACAATACAAGCCAAAAGACTTTCTTAATTTGCGGTCGCAAAAAGTTCAGTCTTAAAAATCGCAAAGCCTTCCGAGATCGAAAGATGCATCGTCTTTGGCAGCACGCACGGCACACAAACCACTTTTAAAATCGCTCCTTCTAAAGTTCACATTCCCGTTAAGCACGCACAGATTCACAAATTCACACATTTCTTACCATTCCGCGTAGACCGTCGTAGGGGATTTCACAAATTTTAGGCTCGCCGACACATTCCATACGCCGTCTCGAACTTAGCCAATTTTCCTTTGCCAATTTTCTCTCCTAGTAGCCAACGTCCGCCATATTGCAAACCCAAAACCACATTCCAATCCTGGTTGGCACCAGCGAAAAATCACGGTGGTTTTTTTTTTCCCTCCTCGTACTCTCCCGATTCAATTCTTTGCGACTTCGTGAAAAAAGAACCGTGTCGATCGATGCCTTACCTATGCTCGTGTTCGATCGCCGAACAACTTCAAAAATTGCGTGTATCCACTTTGCGCCCCATCTTCGTAGGCCTAACCAGAGACATTTGAATACGGCCACAGCCGGAATGGCATTCTGCTAGCGTGACTCAGTTGGGAGAATTCGACACCAGCGCAAGAATGCGGACCTCAAACCACCGATTTTCCTCCTTAAGTCCAAATCAAGACTCCTACGTACGTCCGTACAACGAAGATGCACATTTAAAGGGCATCTTTTGACGATTTTACGACCAATTTAGCGCCCTAATTTGATAAATATTTGTCCCTCGCTCAAATTCTCCCAACCTTCCACGCAATTGGCCGCGTCTGGCAATTGCGGCCGTGATTGGCAGGTGCCACGCCTCTTCGGCCACATTGTTGACATACCTTTCTACATCACGTGACCGACGACAGAAAGGCTCAATCAGGCTGTAAACAACGGGCACGTGTCTGCCGATGACAAGGCGCCTAAGCTTACATCTACCCCCTCACCGATGTTACGGATCAAATTCGTAATTAATTACCTGCGGAGGTAGAAAATGCAGATAAAATAGACAAAGGAATTTGATTTTTTTTTTCGTCTGTCACTCGTTTAAATTCTGTCTTATGCTCCGAGCTCTAGTAAATGTTCGTAGTTAGTTCAGATAGATTAACTTTCTTTTAAAATGTCAATTTTATGTTAGTTGGGCAAAAGTAGGACCAACAAGAAAAAGTTTGGTCGCATTAACCTTCAACAATTCTCGGTTTAGAAAATTCGTAATTTATTTCGAAAATGCAATAATCTTCACGAATTCTTGATGTTATAAATACGTTAAAGCATGGTGAAAGGTACATTCCTCCCGGTAAGGGCTTTCCTGTATGGCTCAATTTGCAACATTAGTACAGGCGGGTGTAATAATGTTGCAAAGACATTCATTTACCTATTTTGCCCCTGGCAAGAAACGGGATTGCTACATTCAGTATAATCTATGTAAATGTCGCAAAGGGTATTTCGAGCAGGATGCAGGATGCTCGAAATAGTGAGAAGGTGCGTCATTTTAATACTTATGGATTCACAATTTTGTAAATTCTTTACTAACTATTTACAACCAAATGTCCAATAAATATATTACACGGCTACGAACGGCAAACAAATAAGCCCCAACGCGCAATGCGAGCTTTGTGAGGGGTCTCCAGTACCCCGAGCAAATTGAACAGCAACAGCCCAAAGGTCAGCATCCTCATCTTCAGCCAAGTAAATGCCGGTTCAAATAGCGCGACTGGCCCAATAAAAAAAAAACATCCATTTGTAAGGGTTAATATTCATAAGCATACATTTTTGGCATAGATCGTACCTGCCTTGAAAATATTGTCCAGCTGGTTTTTTTAAACAGTAGATTCTACCTAGGGCCGGATTAAACCTCGTAATGGCCTGGTGCTTAAGATTTATTGTGGCCCTCTTCCACCCCCCCCCCCTCCACCCTTTCCGGTTTCACAATAACAAAAGTTTCTTTTTTTTAACAATATTTTTTTTCGTAAAACCAATAAAAGTTGACTAAAAAAAATTTTAATTTAAAGTAGTATCTTATTTTAGTTTTCTTGTGACCGTCTGGCACTCTTTATTGAGGCCCCTTTTCCAGTGGCGTATCTAGGGTTTTGTACTGAGGGGACGACGCTAGCAATTTAGCCGAATGGTGTGGAGGGAGAACCTAATAACAGCTAGGGGTTCTGGGGGAGCGCTGTGACCTCCCCCAGTGGGCGGAAGCTGATGCATTTTTGCTATTTTCCTGTATATTCTGCCGTTGGAAACATTTTTATAAAATCAGTTTTGCGGACTGCATTATACGCATAAAAAAATGTGTAATGTATATCTTTCACTTTCATACTAAATACGTATTTTTTAGACATACATGATGCTTTGTTAGAAATGTTGGTAATTTTAAGCAAAATATGAGTTAGTAATTGTCTTACTGTTTAAAATACGTCTTCAGGATAGTCAAGGTTTTTTCAGCTATGCAAATAGTGACATGGCCAATTTGCCGAATAAGCCTTCGAATCTTACAGAGGGGGTGAATCGCCCCTTTGCCCCCCTACTAGTTACGCCACTGCGCTTTTCGGTATGTGGCCCGGTGCTTCAGCACCCAAAGCACCCGCCTTAATCCGGCCCTGATTCTACTACACACAGTATCCTCTGAAAAACAAAGCCCAAGATGTGATCATATTTGCCTGAAACACCTCAAACCCATTTAATAATTTAATGTGGCTCCGAAAGGGACACAGTAAAAGAGTGATTAATTCTTTACTGCCCATGCTAAACTGAATACATTTTTTAAGGTCCCGTATGTACACAGGTCAGTCACGTGATTCGAACCTGGGATACTTCGTTTCTACTAGGTGGGGATGCTGAGCACTAGGAGATACTTGCTCGTCTTGCTCAGCGCAACTGCCTCCTAGCAATGTTAAATTAATGCAAAAAATGCTAAGGCGTTCAAACGAGAATGGTAGGCTGCCTTAAAAAATCCATAAAATCAGTGAAACAAGAAAAACTCACGTAATGCATTCGTTTTGTAGCCTTACATTCACCTGTCATTCATAATCCAAACTGTATCACTTTATCATTTTCAAGCTTTTACGTGTTCAGCCAAAGCCGTGGTGCCAGAAGACGTATGACAATTTTGCTAGGTAATTACAATCGGAAATTCCTAGGATCGTTTACATGCCACAATTTTCGTGAGCATGAGGCTACACAAGGCCATTCTCTTCCAGAAAATGCCGCAGATGGTTGACGTCAGGTTCGAACCAGGAACCTCTGACACGTACGACAGCCGTGCTGACATCAGGCTATTGCCCCCATTCATTTTAAAACCATATCCGTAAGCAATTCTGCTATAAACGGCTAATGAAAATAGAATCAAATTAAAGAAATAAAATAATCATCCGTTTTAACAAAAACTACTGTTAAAGTCAAACATCAAAAAATTTCTTGAACCAACGACTTCATAAAAAAAAAATGAACCTATGAGTAAAAAGGAAAGCTTGAACAGTCTTTTCCAACAACATTTTAATACATCATTATTGCTTATAAAATATAAATAAACATATTCCAGTTTAGAACTTTAGTAAAATCACACTATGTGCCGGTGCGGACCGACTCAAGGTGCAACTACTGCCCCACTCAGAACCTGGGCCGTAAAATTAAGATATCCCTTTATGCAATTTATATCTTTGTTGACCATTTACTTAAAATTTACCACTTCAAAGTGTGTTTTCTTCTGTCTTCTTTTGTTTTCTAGGACATTTACTAACGTCAAAACATTCAAGCAATTTATTTTAATGTTTATTTTAACTAAATTTGGTCCGCAACCACGTGGTGTTAGAAGTAAAACAAGCAGTTGCAGCGACTACCTAGTTGTAACCGGTCTTCTGTACACTTCCACTCTTTTTCAACGAAAATGTTGAGGCACACATCACTATCACGCACTGCAACACTGATCTCTATTATATAATCTAAAAGTAGTAACCATCAGATTGCCAGTTAAAAAATGTGTTAGGTTTTATGCCTAGTTTTAGTTTTAGGCATTAATTGTCAGCTATAGGCTTAATTTTTATATGCGGTTTTAATTTCGTATAAGTAGCAGCTAACTGAGAATTGGGTTCGAGAGTACGCCAACTCATTCACGCAACACGGCGCCGAGACTAATGTGCGTTAACGAAATCCAATTTTTTTTTTTTTACGGTTACGTGTCTTCCTGTAGTGGTTAAATGCAGCGTCCAAATATGATTACTTCATTGAGTTACATCGACAAAGCCTATCAGCTATAAGAAAGTAAAGGTATTTTCTTAAGCCCACTTGACTACCATTGAAAAGAGACAGACGGATGGACGGACAAAGTCGTTACGTACTGTAGTCTTCCCAGCTTTCTCTGCACTGAAGACTAATAAAGCAGGAAAGAATATAGAGTGAGAGAAAGGCAAATGAATATAAATAACTGAAGAAAAAAATAAAATTTCTACAAATAAACTAGGAATTTACGAGTTTTGGAGTTCACAATTACTCGGCCGAGCGACAGATGCTGTAATACATTAGTTAATTTTCTACACAGGGCAGAAACCATTTATGCGATTTCTGCCCAGTGCTCTACGTCCCCAATCCCTAAAATATTTGAGGTAGGAATTTCATCTTTGTGAACTCGTTTCTTAAATCCACCAAAGTTCTCTTGTCAGTAAATTTGAACTAAATCAGAACAGAACTGCGAACAAATTCTCTTCACTCGGCCAATGAGCATACCAGTGCTATCAGAAGCTAATAAATGCATACACGTCCATAGGATGTGGAAAGGTCCGTGTTGTAGCTATCGTTTCGCCCATTCCAGCTCTTGTCACAAGGTCGTCTGGGAGTGAAGCTGTGGGTTTTGTTTCCAGGATCCAGGCCAGTTGATTCAACAATGTCAGAGTTTTATTTTACCAAAGCGACGCTAAAAGGCTTCAACTTTCCGGCGTTCACCTCATCTGGCGTAGTCAGAGGGCGAAACAAGCTAATTCTAGCCCAATCGGCCTTGGTTTGAAAAAGCCATCTGCTTCAGCGCTTCACGACCGTGGAAGGCTGTTGCATGCGGAGGTACCGCACGCCTGGACTAATATCGTACCACGAGTTGTATTTTATGCTTACCTATTGGGTTAAAACTCATGCGATGTATTTTTAACATGTAACGGTTTCAGGGAGCAGTTGAGGAAATTAAGGGCTAATGTGCACGATTTGCCAAATTTTCTATTTTTTTAATTGGGAGTTGTTGTTTACTTCCCAAGAAATAGTTTTCCACTTGTTACCACCTTGGCAAGGAAAATTGGAAATTACCTAACAAATTAAACACTAGAAATAACGTAGTTCCGTTAGCCACCTTTATGCACTTGCGTTTC
>JAHWFP010140067.1:54600-94012 GCA_023313725.1 Lithobius niger | reverse complement strand
AAAAAAGGTATATAGATCCCGGGACAGTCTAGACCGAAACAAGGCCAAAGAGGTGCACTGACGGTGTCAAAACTTAAGTCATTCAAAATGTGAGCTGCCTCACAGAAAAATTAAATGCGAATTAGGCGAATAGAAGGAATGGAAAGTTTCCAGTTATGTCTCCTCGTATGGGCAGTGCAGTCGGGGCCAGATAGAAAAAAGATAAAAGGACGTCAAGTTGTTGGTGGAGAATGTGATACGTCAGGATGAGGTCAACTCTCGTCCTTAAAGGTTCATATAATTCGAACCAAAGAGGTCAAGACAAACCGGTGAATACCAAACGGTATTTTGTATTTGAGAATGAGTGTGGAAAAAGTGGATCGATCTTACCAATTTGACAAACATGGAGGCCTGGGAGCCTCTTCAATCGAGTCGACATCTAGAAGGAAGGGCGACCAAACGGAAGCATGTTTGACGATTGGTCGGACGAAAACTTTAAATGTCTACACACATGTTACAATGTCCTTATTATAATTGGCAGGCGGGAAACTGATGACTGGGTCAAGGTCTAGGTGCAGTAGTTGCGGAGGGGCTAATGCACATGGGAAGATGGTGCGAGATCCGCACCCCCCATGACTTACGGACTGCTGAGGCAAAGGGCCCATGACCATGTACAGGTCATCGCGGTGTTGCAAGCTATCGGCGAATTGGACCGAGGTCCACCTTGATTGTACCGTTTTTGTTTTTGGCGATTTTTCTTTTCTCTCCCAAACCCAATATGTACCTCGTTGTACGGAATAGAATAAATAAAATTACTTTTACCTTTTGTAATAAAGTATATTCAAGCTGTTTAACTATTTATAAAGAAAGTTTTTTGTTGAGTGGTGCATTACATTGGTGATGAAATTAATGTTAGTCACCATAACCAAGCCCTGTTCACTCCGAAATCAAGAAGCGCTAGCATCACAAGCACTCTGTTAAAATGTGGGGCACCATCTATCGGACACGACCATGCGTTGTTGTCCAACATTGCTTCAATTGCGTAAAACAAACTGAAAGTTAAAACCAACTTTTATTGGCGATGTAGTGTGTAATAACAATATTTAGGAAAAAAGTTTCGGAAGCAATGTTTTAGTCTAATTATTACCACACAAATAATAATTTTAATGTACGCTGCATGCTTAACCACTATTAACTTACGCTTGAATTATTATCGGCACAGATGGTAAAAGGCTAGTGCTGCCCATTTAGATTACTATACAAGAACATCAGGCCAACAAAAGTTAGTTACTGTGGGTGTCACACCACAAGCTCGCTAACCATTGCACCTTGTTGGACCCAGGCCAGATTCGTTAATGTCCAGAAGTGCTGATTATGCTGATTGACAACCCCATCGCGCGTGAACTGGCCTCGTCGGTCCGTAGTTGCCGTAGGAATCCAGGAATTTGGTCGATCCATATTAGAATCTGAAGGCACCAATCTAGTCACATCTGGGATCATTAGAGTGGAACATCAGTGAACCACTTGCCTATGATAGGTGCGTGGTAGCTTTGTTTTTGTAATATTCTCAGGATGGTGGCAGGTGACAACCCACATGCCAGAGCAGCATCCCTTACTAGTGTGAGGATTCTGCTTGAAGTGGGTCGGGGCATTCTCTAATTCTCATCCTGTGCACCGTTCCTTGCTAGAGCCTCCTGTTTACGCTTCTGGAGACTTCCCGTTTGTCTTATGTGGTTGACAGCTCACATGATGCAAGCAAACACCTGATGTATGCAACCCTTCCCAATGTCGGTCGAGTGGAAACCGGCGAGTGGAAATCGGCAGTTGGTGACTTGGAATTTAGCCTAACTCGCCAAAACAGCGACTAGCTACGGAGCATGCCACTGAAAAAGGCGTATATCTGGAACCGTATAAGTTAGAGACGAACGGTTTGCGGCATTATGCTCAGATTCATAAGGGCTATATAACTGGACTTTCTGCATTAATACTGGAGTTTGAGAAAATTGCATAATTTTGTTAATGCATAAATAGAGACACCTTGTATCATATAAGACGTATTTGGTATGTGGCGAGTAGATATTATGAAATGGCGAGTGCTTTGTAAGGTCTACTGGCCAAGTGGCGACTGCTACTAGATTGACATTCGGAAGGGTTGGATGTATGTCTCCTTGACTACCAGCATGTAATCGTTAGGGATGAACGGAAGAAACTTTAGTTCACAGTCTGTACATTATTAGCTTGTGAGCAAAGCAACCGCAGTGGTCAAGGCCTTAGACTGTCGGCCTAGAGGATGTGTTTTTGACTCTTGCAACTGACATGTGGTGTGTGGCATAGCAGAGAGTCAAATGGGCGAATGCTGGCTGACTGCTTCATATCGTTACATCTATTTAATTTGTCTGTGCACCCATAAATAACCTTGAAATTTATCTTTTGTTATTGGGATATTAGTTAAACCATCATGGTGATCCTGAATGCAATGACATCACATGAATCTCACTAATACATATGTGTTTGGCCTTTTTGACATTAATCTTTGTTTTGGGCCACGGTTTAGGTGGGAAAATTAACTTACCAATCAATTTTCCCTTTGCCATTTGGTAAATCATGATTAACAATAGTGAAATTTGATGTACGTTTATGCCAGCTCACTTAAAGACCACTGCTCTAGACCAACTCGGAGCGAAACTAACTTCAGATATGCAAACACGATGGGGCTCAGAGGAAACAACTTTGCCTAACTGAAAAGAAGAATCATTTCTTAGGACTAATTTTTCTTTTCTTGCAACAAATTTTTTAGGTGCGGCAATTCCAACAGCAGAAGAGGAGTATGTGCATCTTGACCGTCTAAAGCAAGTGTTTGTTAAATCAACAGACCCTGAAGTAAGTATCGTAAAGCTAAGGCAGCCCAGTGCCATAATATAAGCTTTCATAAGATAGAAACTGTGTTAATAAATCGTAACAAAAAATTCCAAAAAAATACTACATACCGTACATGAAAATGGTCAATCCCTTAAGGCTGAAGCTAAAAAAAATGATTTTTATTTAAGAACCATTTTCCTTTCTTATCTTTAGTACTTTGCTAAATAAATACGGATGCACAAAAGGCTATGTAAGTTGCCTTTTGTGCTTAAATGTCAAACTGCCAGCGCGTGGAATTAAACCCACGACCTTTGAAACCAAAGGACGGAGTTTTACCGCTAAGCAGGCCTTCCAGTTGTCCTACTCTTTTGGTGAATGTCCTACTTTTGTCCTACTTTTTAATGAACCGTATGCTGAAGTTTATAAAGTTCAGACACAAATGCAATCTGAACTAACAACTGTAATCCAATCATTTGTTAAAAGAATTATTACAGTGCTCAAGGTTTCTACTTCTTTTCTGATATCTGCTGTGAATTCTTCAGTAATTTTGTGACGACACTCTTCCAGAACGAATTAAGTTACTTTGGTGCACATACTTTTAAATAAACTAAATGATCTTGTAATACAATGTCTAAGGCAATTTTGAAACAATAAGTTGTTAAGAATGTCACAGGCAGTGATCTCCTGGCAATAAATGTAAGCGAAGAAAAGAATGTCTTGCCAAATGTAAACTGTAAATTGGTTTGGAAACAGAAAAGACACTAAAAAAAATTGGAGCGTCTTGGGGCGTTTGACTGCATATAACGTACAAATGCATTAAACTTCTTCATGGGGTCTCCCTTGCGGCCACTTAAAGCAGACAAGGTAATGCATGAATGGAATTGTTACCCAGTTCATTCCGATGTTTCAGAAGACTTGTAAAAGTTGAAAAGCTTAGCAAAATTGAGCTCGAAAGAATTGACTCTTACTGGGAAAAACTATTTCAATTGAAATCAATAACTAACCTTACTCTGGGGCAAGGTGGCCTGATGGTTAGCATGACTGTCTCTTGTGCCAGAGGTCCTGGGTTCGAGTCCGGCCTCAACCACCCCTTGCATTTTCGGGAAGAGAAGGGCCCTGTGATGTCTCATGCTCATGTCGATTGTGGCATGTAAAAGAACCTAGGAATTTCTGATGTGATTTATCTAGAAAAATTGTACCTCTTTCCGTCTGACGCCATGGCTAACGCTGGATGTGTGTCAAACAACAAGCAACTTCACTAGCAAAAGTTGTAAAATGCGGCTTCACTTTAGCTCATGGAAACACTGATGTTGTCGCTTAACATCACAAAAGCTGCCGTTGGACTTAGAACTGTAAAGACTACTTTAAAGAAAGGTGGGGCTGAAAAATTCAGTGCAGCAAAACAACTATAAACAAGACGTGCCAGACTATAACTTATTCCTGTTATTGTTGCTCCTGTTGTCCTACTTTTTTTTTGAAAGTTCACTGGAAGACCTGCGTTAAGCCATACTGATACGACCCTGTCAATACGGCTTTAGTGGTAGGACTCCTTTGATTAATTTCAAATATCATGGGTTCAATTCCACGCTCAGTCAGGCTGACATTTTAAGTCCAAAAGGCCACAAAAATAGGTTTGCATCCGTATTAACACTAGGCTTTCTGTCCTGTTTACGACGTGAAGCGCATTGTAATGTAGGATGGCAGTGACTTCACCCTAAAAGCAAGTATTTGCATGGTGACGAACACTGTGCTCGTGAAGCGTCTCTTAATGTAATATCACTGAAGACTTGCGTGAAGTGGGGGTTGTCCATGGACCGATTCCACCACCAAGCGGCAATTGTAATAGCGTCTGCGCAACCTTAATGCCGTTTAAAGCTAAAAACAATGGGGAAAGTCTGTATAATGTTTAAGTAAGTAGCCGCGAGTTTGGCGGGATATTATATGGTGGGTTAATGTAGCGAGGTACCTAAGAATGCCGCAAACACACCATGAGTTGCAGGAAAAAAAAGTTTTACTACCCTTTCTTTTTTTTAATTCAATGGTGACTTTCGTTAAACCTCGTCCATTTTCACACCTTACAAGTGGTATTTGTTAACTCTGAATTTTCATGACTTCATTGATTTATATTGGGGTTGTTAGTCTTTGGTTTGCACTCTTTCACGTCAAGTTCAGCTTCTTAAGCGTTTAAAAAGCAAACAAAACTTTTTAAAACAAAAGCCGAACTAGTGTGGTGCCGACTTGAATGTTTAAAATCTGTCCACTGATGTGGATGGTTTTAAACTGCAACCCAGTTTAAATTTGCATCTTGCTAGCTAAAGGATCGAGCAGAGCTGATTGCTGTAGTCTAAAATTTATACTCAATCTAAGGCACTTTGACATCAAAGTGTTAAAGTTCTTTGGATTCTGGTTTAAGCAGCAGTTAACACAAAGAAACGTTTTAGAAAGGGAACACTGTATTAGTAGAAATAACATTGGGGTTGGCTTAGATAAGCGAGATTCTCACTGCAATAGTCTTTAAATAGCCTTTGATAGTCTATGTATGCGCTCCTTAGGTCATTGTGGAATTACACCATTTTTAGGGAAAACAATTTTGCTTTTTGGATCCTTTGTATCTGATTCAAAATCTAAAATTGAAGTTCTGTTTAAGGACTTGCAAAGCCGTAAATGAAAAATAAGGATTTGTAAGGGTACGAAACCTGTTCATGACTTTTTCAGGAATATTGTGAAAACGTGCATCTTAGTAGACACCCTTGTTCCTAACTGAACTCTTTGTATGCTCCGCTTGAAATTTAAACATATTTGGGTTTGAGCATTGTTTCCTGGTACTGCTAATCAAATAACCATGAGTTCAAGGTCTGAAATCTTTGTTCGGCCAGCAAAACCATAATTATTTACAACATGACAAAGCAACAAAGTGAGGTCGTATGGAAGTCTGTAATCACTTCCATAACTCTTTAGTTCTCCAATAATCTTATTTTTCCTACAGGGGACAAAAAAGCCAGACATATCGGCAACTGATGAACGCCAGTTACCATTAGATAGAAAAATTTACGAAGATCCTGAATTTGGGTATTTAGAACCTGCTACAATACCTGCAGGGAAAGTGACATTGCGGCAAGCTGTAGAGTTTCTCAACAAACATGGAACTGAACCTGAACAATGGACTGCATCTGCCATCGCCGGAGAGTACAAGATAGATGTGCAAGTAGCTCAGGCAATTTTAAAGAATTTCCGGCCCTTCCTTCTCCGTATGCCAGACAAAACAAAGGTGGACGAAAATTGGAAAAAGTCATTGGCAAAACAACTGCCTATAGCAAGTGATCCAAAACTTATTACAGATAAATCAGAATAGGTCTAGAACATAAGTTATTTTTGGTAAGACGATGCATGTATATTCTTTGTGAATAGTGAGTAGTGCGTTGCCGAAGCAAACTTGTGACTGAGAACCTCCGCATGAAGCTGTATTGCATCACTGTATGTTGGCAAGCATACGGTTTCGGCCCATGTACATAGTTGTTTACGTTTTAGTAGACTTGAAATTTTTGGGTTGTAAATATTGTAATACCAGTACGGTGTATAGCCCAGTTTTACGAGCTATCCTGTTGGGACACATCTTTCTTTTTAAAAGGAGTTGCTCAAGTCTGTAGTATAGGAATTTTCATCAGTTACTACTGCTGATATATCGCATGGGTAAGGTATGTTCAGACACGCTGAAAATTTGTGATAGTTGCAACAAGAAATTTTGTAGAATAATTAGAATTCCCTTGCTGCTAAGTTTTCGTGTGATGATTCCATTGTACAATGAAGATCAAAAGGTATGTTAGGTAGCTAATGAACCATCACTGAAATGTAGGATTATTAATGGTTTGGGAGGATTCGACTTTCTTACAGACGGCCTGCTTCATCGGCTGGCTGTCCAACTCAACGTTAGAAGGCGTGCGGCACAAGATTAAAGACAGCAGAGAAAGCGCTGGCGATAAAGCACAACGAATGGTGTTGAAACTGAAAAACTTCACTAGAGGGCTCAATCTTGTAGGGAAGCCAGCATAGCTGCCCCTCTTGGCTTACGTTCGGCATTACTATATGAGCTCGAGCCTCTTTCACAACAAAATATTTGTTTAGGGTTTAAATTTAGTATGCGGCACCATTCGTTTATGTTTTCTGTTCAAGTAATCCGTGGCAAACTAATCGTTGCCGATAAAGTCGGAACTACGGTAGTAGGTGGCCGTTAAAAAAAATCCCAGCAAGGCGAGCCAGATGAGTATCGCTTCATTGTCGCCACTTTCTCTGCCGCGTGATGCCGATGTTTTGATGAGGGCGCTAGTAGAGCGTGAAATCGCCTTTCATGCCACTAACACATCTAACACTGAGAATGACGCATCCTCCCAAACAAGTAATCTAGCTGAAATAGCTGTTAAAAATTGACAGTTTTGAAAAACATTCACTGAAGAGCATGACTTAGTTGAGCTAAAAACAATTGATCCAAGTTGCCTAAAAATTATTTCCTCTAACATGTAAAGTAGTATGTATTGTGATGCTTGTGGGAACGGTGAACTTTTTATGACTTTTCATTGAAAAGGCCGAAAACTTGTGGGAGTTTATTGCAAGGCATAGTGCAATTTCTATTATGTTGGTATGATTGTGTAGTTTTACTCATTTGGCTAGAATGTGAATCTTGGAAGTGAATGTAAATCTAGAAATGCAACTGTAAATAAAAATAAACTGGAATGTTTTAAATGTCATACTTTATTCAGTGAAATCGTTGCTGGATATGCCGTTCTTATGATTCGTCTCGAAATAGTAAACCCTACCACCAAAGAAGTACATTCATTAGCAAATCATTGGGGCTACATACAAGCATGAAGGAATGACTGACGTTGAATCTTTTCATGGTCATCAGACTTTTATGTGCATCAGGTTACCAGTGTAAATTTGTAAGCTGACAGTAAAAAAAAACACCGCCTGTAACAAAAGCGTTTTAAAAATCAATACTGGTACACAAATTACTGAATCTTGAGTAAATAGAATGTAACAGCAAAGCTATTTCCCTAAAAATAACCATTATAGACTTGAATTAAAGATATGACCTGGGACAAAAACACGTAAAAGAAATGATTTGTAGCAAAAAATAGGATACAATTCTACTCTCAAACGAGGTTGGTTAAGTGTTTCTTTCGCTTATTTTTGTCAAAACTCCTGCATCATTCTGCGACAAAACTGGAAATGACTGGAATTTGAGCCAATACAAAGATTTCGGTATGTAAGGGGGCATGGACGTGATGGCTTTGATTTCCGGTCATCTTAGTGAATGACATTTGTGTGAAAGTTGAAATTCTGCGAGTCGTGGAAACCTGGACATTTGCGGAATTCGAGCCAATATGAAGATTCAGTATCCCAGAGATTCGGTATCCCAAGCCAAAATTCTACTACAAATGTGGAAACCTGGACGAGTATGTAAGCCTTTATGATGGGGGCATCTGTGCAGTGATCCGCGGTCGTTGGTTCGAATCCCGGTCGTCATCTCAATGATAGGATTTAGTCCATAATACAGGCTGGTTTGTTATCGTTTCCCTTTACGTCATACTTTTCAGGAGCCAAATTCTAATTCTGAAAAAAATAAGTTGCTAATTTTCTGAATTTTTCGTTGATGTAGCCATGATGCGCTTTTAATAAAATCTTTTTTGAAATATTGGGGAAAATGGGCTCCACTTTTTTGAATCGGAATTCCCTATTTTTTTTTTTTTTAAACTTGGGAAGAAAAAAATAATGGACTGAAAATATCGAGTTGTGCCGTTTTTGTGACCCACCCTATAATACAAAATAAGGATTAAACAGAAAAGAAGGCTCAGAAAGGATAAATAAATACAGATGAAAACCTATTTACATTACCTTTGGGACTTATGTCAGACTGCCTAAGCTGGGAATTGAACCCACAACTTTTTAACAAAAACCGGTAAACGGCGATTACAGTGGTTTTACAAAGTCATTTCAAGAAATAAAATCACACCTGAACCACCAGGAAGAACACAGTTCTACTTGTATTTTCGGAGAAAATACCGTTCTTCAGAAATACATGCACAACACGGAGGAAAAATAAGTTCTCACATTACCAATTGTAAACAAAATTTCGATAGGACGCGCGTGGAGAAGCAGACCACTGATCCGCAACTTTTAGAACCAAAGGCCGAGGTTTCAAAATACAAAATAGGTATCTAAACTGACTTTTTCTACTAGCCTGAATGCTAGTTTGTTGCCTAGTGAAGTCTGCCTGCAATGCCCAAATAAACGCTCAACTTTTGTGTTGACTCAGTTTTATTGATTTTGGCAAGGCAGAACTACGGGATTTTGCAGACGAATATTGTGTTTTCAGCCCAGCATTAAGGCCTTTTGAAAATCCACCCCAGAAGTGTCGAGACCTCAAGAGTCTGAGATAGTTTGGCCCTGTTTTCATGGCATCCCAAACAATGTAAATTGGGTGGAGTGACCTAATTTCAAACCCACACATAATCATTAATTTTATGCCATGACGAGCAATTCTGCGTAGTAGCCAAGTAAAGGATTGTCTGTTACAGGCCTCGCCTACCACAAGCTAAGAAGGCATAATATTGTTGAGGACTATATAAGCAAATTTCATCCGTACCCGTGTTTTAGATTTAGATTATGTGCAATTTTTAATTGATACCTGTGGCAGAACTCGAAGCGGGGCAGTATGCGACAGTATGGCATACTGTTTCTTCGCGACATCCACATAATCATACTGTCTCTTCGCGACATCCACATAATCATACTGCCTCTTTTTGCCTTGAGGAATGGGCATATTGTCCGACAAAGTTGATTGATTTGTTTGTTGCAGTGATAATACTGTTTATTTAATCACATCAGTTATTGTTTTGTCTAAAAGTAATGCTGCACCGTGCCTGTGACAACCATTTGTTTATTTATTCGCTTGCTTCAATTCTTGGATTTCAGTACTAGGGTGGTGTTTCGTAATGTTCCATGCAATGCGTCATTGAAAATATCCGCAAGAACCCTAAGAAAATAAATAACTTAAGCCATGGGCTAATCGTGTTGCTTTGGAATATGGTACGTTTTCCCCCCAAACAATCAAGATATTATTTTTCTGCACGAATTTCAGGTGGACCCGCTGTACCCAGGCCCGTGCTCTCAAGGGCCCCGCATGGCCAAACATTTTTTTCCGCAATTGCGAGTTTTGATGACTACAAGTAATGTACTCGATTTGTGCGTATATTGAATTTTGTATACTTCCAACAAACAGCAACTCCAATCCAATGGCACCGGAGCAGAAGCACTGCAGTGCACCTGTTGACCTGTTAGGCAGGGAAGCCTTCAGACGTAAACGGCCTGGATTAACGAATGAACCAACCCGTTAAACACAATTGTGGCCGACGTATATTATTAACGTAGTGTAACCTTTTTACTATTTCAGTCGGGGAGTGGGGCCCACTGTTGTAGTTAGACCCAGGCCCCTAACTTCGATGTGGGGGCCCTGGGATTACGCACCTGACTCGTGTTTGGTCCTCAAGATGGGAGCCATCCCATGAGCTTGCGTTAGGGTGCCCTGCCTCCCTCAACCCCCCGACATAAAATGTAACATGTTTGGTTCCAATCGGGGAAATACTTGCATTGCTCAGCCAACGTGATCGCTGCAAATGGCATGTGTTTTATTAAATCTTCAATGTAGCCGACATGACGGCTTCCCTGCACGGTGCAGGAAATTGTGCGCGATACACCCATCAAAGGTCCTATAGCACTGGGATTACACATAGCACCAAGGTTTATCCCTGAGACGTGGACCACTGCATGAGCTTGCATTGGGGCGCCATGCTCCTCCCAACCACCAGATATGTTTATTTCTTAAGCTAACATTGTTCCTTAAGCGTAACAGAAAAAAACACCTCTGGGTCGGGCAGTTGATTGGGAACATTCATGTAATATGTCTCAAGAAATAAGCTTATTTTCACCCCCCCCCCCCTTCTTGTCATCAATTGACGAATACAGGCATAGGCGATGGCTCTTGAATTTATGATAGGTGTCAGAACTCAACTGTCCAATGCAGAGGTGTTAGTCATGTTTATTGTAGGATTGGAGGGAACAGAAATATCTTGGTAACTAAGGGGGGGGGGTCAGGGTGCCCCAATGCAAGGTCATGCATGCACCCCTACCTTCTTGGGGACAAACCTTTGTCTTATCTCAATGTAATCTCAATGCCGTTACGACCTTTGGCAGGTGCACCCGTCCCGGACAATTTCCCACACCGTACAGGTAATTCCACATGTGGGTGTGGGAGCTACATTGAAGATGTAATAAAACACATCCTGTATATCTCATTAGCATGTCGTTTGAGGGGATCACGTTGGCTAGGCCATGCGCATATTTTCCCAATTGTAAGCAAATGCCCATTTCTCACAGGAACAAAAAATAAGTTTTATATCTGGGGGGAGCAGAGCACCCCAATGCAAGCTTGTGTAGTGGCTCCCATCTTAGGGCCAAACCTTGGTGCTATGTGTCAGGTGTGTAATCTCAGTGTTGTAGGACCTTTAATGGGTGCACCGTACAATCTCATTCACCATGCAGGGAAGCCCTTATGTAGGCATGGGGTCTACATTCAAGATGTAATAAAACGCATGCCGTTCTCAGAAAGTGTTCGATACATCGGAACAGTCCTACAAATTATTATTTGAATCTGTAAATTTTGTAAATAGTTCAAAATGTTTTCATATTAGAATACAGTAGCCGTTTGTTTATTTTAATAGAAACAATGATTGAAGTTATTAAGCCTTATAACCAAGTAGGGAACATCGGAAGAATACGGACTCCCGTCCGATTTTTTTTTTTTTAGTGGACTAAGAATTACCTGCTGAATAATGTTTTCCTCTTCCATTTTTGGGGCAAACGCACCGTTTGGCCGTGATTTAGGTCCAAAGTTAGCACTGCGCAAGGTACGCTGTGACGCCATCTTGTTGCCGGCAGGCAGGCTCGAGGTAGATGGCGCCGCGCAGGAAAGCATCAACTGGGCCAAAGTCCGTCAAGTGAAACGCCAAACCCCAACCAGTTCATTACAAGTGAAACGCCAAACAGAAGCCGGTACCTATAACCTAACCTAACTGACAATAACAACAAAACCAAACTAAACTGACAATAACAACCCACTTATCTGAACTGTTTGCGGGAAAAAGATATCAGATGGGAACATGGAAGAAAACGGGCTCTTGTACGTCAGTCAGTGCTAGTGCGGCTTTCATTAATTTCTGACGGCCAAACTAAGCCTTTGCCCCAAAAATGTTATGGGAAAATGTTGTTCAGCTGATCATTTTACATCATTCTAGCCCACGAGAAGCTAATCGGAGAGGAGTCCGTATTCTTCCGATAAGCTCCAAGTGGTGCTAACCTATACACCTTAACTTTTCTCTTCACAAAATTGTGCCTTTTTTTTCCTTTTAAAACGGTTTGAGTGTCCACACAATAGAGAAGCCAGACTAGTCCAAATCAAAATTGGGTGAGTACTAGGTCGGTATTGGTTAAAAAAAACAAAAAAAAACGGCGAAACGTCATACTTTCAAGAAACTTTTACGACTTAAGTTTTCAAAACTGACCAAATTTCAAAGTAGCAAGTTCCAACCCCCATTGCGCCTTCCTTGGATGATGATAGGAGTGTAACATCCCCCCCCCATGTTTCTGGGTACTTTTGGATATGGAGATGGGCTTAAAATGCACACGGGGATATGAGACACATACACCGAATTAAAAATCTAAACAACCCATCAATCGGCTACCTAAAACTTATGCATGGACCAAAGTTTAAACAGTTATAGTCCAAACTTCACAGTAACATTGTAAACACTAGCCTATGGCTGCAGTGTGAGAAAGGTTTTTCAAGAAGTTTGAAGTTGCTTATAAGGCTTATCATCAAGCTATTCCTTTTATTTACAAGCTTAAAATTAAATGAAGCAGTGGCATTTACAGTAATGCTGTCAAACAAAAAATGTTGACTCAGCTGAAGAAATAAGTCGACTTGAGCACTTCTCTCAAATCAAAGTTGCCCTTTTCTGGCACGGCACACAGAACCTTCCTGAGGGTTTCTCTGTTACTTGGGTCTTTCAAGTCAGACCGGTCACAATAAGTTTTCACCATTTCTTCGGCCAAAGTTTCTAAGAGAGGCATAGAATGCATTCTGACAAATTGCTCTCGGCAGATCTTGTTCATCACGTCAACAGTGCTTGGATGAGTCCAGTAACTATCGTGCACAGCAGCGAACGTTAACCCAGCCTTTTCGCAAAATATGGCAGTGAGCATTAAGTGAGTGGACTCGAGAGACTGTATGTAGTTGGGTGGAAATGCACGTCTTTGCTTCTTCATCACAGTGTATTCTGGGTTTTCATCTTCGTTCTCGCTGTTGCAGTCATTCCACTTCTTTTCCGGCACTAAGTACGGCTGGACAACTGGAAAGCCAAGAGGTGTTTCCCACTCAACTGGGCGACCGCTGACCTGAGTGATTTGAACAGCGCACTCCATCAACCATTTCTGAATTTCTGAGGAAACCTTAAATATTGCTCTTGTGCTAGAGTGTGCCTTGCTGCTGATGTACTCGGCAGCTTCCGCCGCACGCTCTGACGGATAATCAGATTCCCTGAGAAGACTTTCTATTCGCAAGCGTGAATTCCTACTTATGATACCATTTACCGTAGTCATCACAGTTTCTTTCACAATATTTCGTTGAATGTGCCCCTCAAGAGTCTGTGCAAGTTCCAACCCGTCTGCAGTATCTTTAATTCTTTCTTCTTCAATGGCTCTTGCAACCTCACTGTAAATGTCTTGTGGAATTTCCTGTTCGCTTAGGTTTACCAAACGAGCTCCCTCGGTGTCACGTCCTAAAGCAGCGTAATGCTGTAGGCCATTGCTGGATCCATCTTGGTGTACGGGTAGGTGACAAACATACTCTTCCGGGTTATTTGACCTCTGCGCATTGGTGATTTCAACACAGGTGGCTAAAGCCTGCCATGGTTCCTTGGTTTGAGCCCACCAACGGCTCCCGGTTAATGGCTGGTCTGCAGAATCTTCTATTTCAGTACGCATTTCATCACAAAAACTCAGTCGCTCATTTAAGCAAGCAGTTTTCTTCAATCCCGTAAGGTTAACTAAATGTAGCTTGAGCCAATCCAGTCCTTTGGGTCCCAACGGTTTTCCCTCAGCAAACATCATTAGGCTTCGTATTGTGTCGCCCTCTATGTGGCGGATGTAGTTGGGGAAAGGATAAACACGGCCCCTGAAGTCCAGCGTGTGAGGGAACCACATGATACGATCGCGGTAATGAGTGGCAACTGTTAGAGCTTGAAAGAGTTTATTCCATAGGCGTTTTAGGCGTGAACGTTGCTGCCGGACTTGCGAATTACGGCTTTTCATGGTCTCCACTTCTTCTTCTGTCATGTCTGGGTCAGCGTAAGAAATGCGAAGCAATGGAGACGACTTAGGAGGGATGCCAAGATCAAGATTCCCTCCATCAGTAAAGATCGACACCATCAAGTCCAGTATTCTTGTATTAATAATCCAGGGACACCTGCTTAAATAGTTAACTGCTTCAAAGAGTGATGACAGTTGCTGAACTGATTTCTTTTTTATGCGCATTTGTTGTTCCTCACTACCCAATGCTGCAAGGCGTACAAATGGAGCAGACGATAGCAGAAAGCCACCAGTGCAATAGGACGTCCACGGCATAGGCGGTGACATCATCGGGAGAAAATTGGCAGTTAACTTAACCTCTTCCAGAAATACGTTTCGATAGATCTTGTTCAAGCTGCCATTGACTTCGAACTCGTCCGTTCTAATTTTCAAATCTTTACTGAACACTTTCGGCAGTAGTGGAACGTAGCGCTTCTTAAGGTTTACGATGTCTCTCTTGACCAGTTTTAAATCTATTTTTGTTTTCTTCAAAATCTTGTACAAAAACAAGCCAACTTCAATTTGTAGTCTTACTGGCCATTCTATTTCGGGACAGTCAATGTCGGGTCCATTGACGTGTCTTGTAAGGAGTTCCGCCCAATACTCCTGAGGCGTGTATTGCGAATGTAGATCAGTATTGTAGTAATACTTGCAATAATCTCCGTACAAGAGTTGCGTCTTTTTGAGGACGCCATTATTTTGTTTATTTTGTAAGTGATACCGATCCATAACTTTGATACCGAGGATTTTGTACAGTTCTTTCGGAGATGCCAAATGACCATGTGTACCAAGGTATTCTATCTCTTCAAGCATCATGGAGACGTATTCCTCATAATTCAGCACTTCTAGGTAAGGTTTCAAGCTAAGACCTCTTATTCCCATCATTGACGAGGATTTACCAAAATTCACTACCCTATCACGAAATTCTTCGGTGAGCGACTGTCGCCAACTTGCTTCGCACTTTTGCAGAACTTCGTGCCAGTGACCTTGACCTTTCCCGACGGCATTCATTGATGTTTTACCTTGCAACTCCAAGCGGAACTGCATTTCAGCAGCGTCCTTATGGAATTGTGGCAAAGGGGGTGTGGAAAGTGAGGAACCTTTTCCCGTGACGGGATGCAGTCCACGTGTAAGACTGCAGACACCATGACCAGTATTCTTCTGTGGAGTTAGCTGGAAGTCAGAATACACAGTCCGCACTGCTTGTAACACCAACTCTCGTTGATCGGACACAAAATGACAGTATTTATAAATATTGTCTACCATCAAGCCGTTTTCTGTCATGGTTTTTAACAATTCTTGTGCCCTACCTTTCAGCTCCTTATCACCAGTTCGGGCAGCGCATTCTAAACCAGCCGCATACGACTGCAGATTGGGTTTAGGCCCGTCCCGCACCATCATGTCCAATAACTCCTTCAACACAGCCCAGTCGCCTTTCCGGCTCCAGCCTTTCAAAACGGTGTTGTAAAGTGCAACATTATCCAAAATTGGGGCAGATGGTTCGCTTCGCCCTAATAGATGATGAAAGAGTAAAATCTCTTGTGCTTCTTCGACACGTCCGCTGCCGACATAAACATCAAGCAACGAATCAAGATACGTTTCAACGTGTGCCTTTTTTTCAGCCGGCTCTAACTCGTAGGTTCGTTTATAATTCGTTTCTGGAGGCCTGACAATGTTTTCAGCCACTGGTTTCATCAGTTCATCCAACGAGCAAGAGGAGGCTGACAAATGGAGTTTTCGTTTCTGGAGTAAAAATTGCGAACTAGCAGACGATGATGAGGGTGTAGGTTGCTCTAGCTGTGATTTTATTACGTCACCATTAGTTTGTGTCCAGCAGTTAAAACTTGATGCTGTGAGTTTATAAAACTTGATGCTGTGGGTTTGTAGCCTACGTTTTCTCTTCCACCGCGTGAGTACCATAGCATCACTAGTTTTGGATGACATTTTGTGAGCATTTTGTTTAGACGCACACGAGCAAAACCCACGATTACGAGCAATAACGTAACATTGATGAACCAAAAAACTGTTCGCAGTTGCACGATTCATTGTGCAAAACCTTACCAACTGCCGTAAAATGCCAAAATGAAGTTCAAACCATATTCATCAGTCGATATTCACTGCACGCACTGACGAGAAACTACATCCATGTGCTTGGCTGGTCGGCATTTGCAGAGTGGCTCGGCGTCTAAAGGCCATCCACCCTAGTCACGAATTTCATCAAATCATCACTTATCTGTACCTATATTCGTTAGATACGCAGAAAGGAAAACAATGGGAAACCTGAGTAACTACCGCGTAATAACTTCATGTGACTAACTTTGGACGCCTTTACCATTTCGCAGCAGTGGTGGTCAAAAGACGTACGTAAATATGCCATCCGATTGGTGTCACCTCATTGCCCCAGCTCAATACAAGCATGATGAAATACAAGAAACGTACAGGCATCACTCTTCTAGCAACAACAGGCAATAGTTGGGTAAATGCGTGGCCCAGAAAAAAACCATCGACAGAATTAAATAAATAAATACAACTGAATTTTAAAACTTCATAGCAAAGCCAGCAGAGATTGAAGTCGCGTCACTTGCGCCCGCAGAATCAATCTCACCTGGCCTTGCGCGCAGCCAACAGATGTCGCAATTCGCGACGTCAAAACAAAACAACGGGGTTGTCCGCAGTGGCGGTGGGGAATGCAAGTGCGACACTAAATTACCTCACTTGTATTTTCCTCCAAAACAAATCAGAGGAATCATCATCATGGGCGAAAGTATTTCTAAACTAACTCGTCCTTTAAAGAACATCAACGTAAAAAATCGGGCATTTCGGTTGATTTCGAAAGAAAAACCTAAACGCGCCCCTCATCACCCGACAACCGTTAAATACTTGGAAAAAATGCTTATGCAAGGTAAGTTAAAATAATCAGAAGTATAAAATATAATAATTTATATTAACTATAGAAAACGTAGTTAAAAAAAATATTTCAATGTCAACAATGAAAAATTGGGGTGAAATCTTGACGTACTTTAATGAAATTTCAGCATCTCCTCCCATAACCAAAGAAGTGTCCAGAATTCACTTGGAACGATTGAAACATATTTACGTCACTGCAGAGCGATCAGAGGTAATTAATGAAACGATAACATGGTATTTAAATTTGATTCAACAGCGGAATTGAAGGGACCTAAACAACATTGATCGAAAGTACGAAGCATTACAGGCAAGCATCCTTTTCTCGGAAGGGGTTGCTTCTGCCATGCTGTAATGTTTCTAACGCATCCCCCTGAAATTTTAATCGTTCTGCAAACTTTAATTATTTTTATCAATATCAATGAATTTGAGCTTTAAAATAATTTAATTTTTTACATAAATGGTACGATTCGACACTAACTTGTTCTTGGATAGGAATTGGGCAGTGTAGAGTCGGTGCATACAATAAATTAAAAGGAATAGAAAGAAGGTAGCTGCAGTAATTGAAGATAAATAAATAAACCCTGTCATGGCAAATGTGATGCATTCACTTTTTTTTATGCAAACACCTGCACACTGCTGTTTTGGGGGCATTCAAGTATTACGTTATCAGGACCTACCAGTGACGATTGCTTAAGGGGAGGGGGTGGGGTAGCCACTTGATGGCATAAACACCAATATCCCAGTAAAAGGGGTGGGAATAAGGCCCTCAGCAAAACTGTGGATAAACTGGGAAATCACCCCCTCTTGGCGGGGGGGGGGGGGGGAGGAGGTAAAGTTAGAAATGATGTAATACTGGAGGGGGTTGAAAATGGCTATTTCTTGATGACGTAATACTGAATGCCCCCTCTCCTGCAATTTCTTTACCTGCTTTTAAATAAGGTTACGGAAAATACTCCAAAATTTCTATAGCGTTTGATATTGCACTAGGTGAATAGAACCAAATTTTATCCCTAAATGGGGCCACAGGGTCCCCATCCCCCCATCCTAAGAAAAAAATAAAGGAATATTTGTGGATGGGCCAGCTTAGACAATAGGCAAAAAAAAACATCACTTTTAATTTAGCTCCCCAACAATGAATGTTCTGAAGATGTTGGCATGTGCCCAACAATAGTTTATCGGGTGTTATATGCAAATGTCCCTGTATAGTCAAATTACTATGAGGCATCATTTCAATTTTAAAAATTTTAAATGTCTTGCAGTAGATAAAGCAGGAGTGCAATCAAAATATTTGAAGAAATATAATTTCTGACAATATTTTCAGGTACAAGTTGCAAACAATAAGAATGTCAAACTCAAACTACCACACAACAGAAAAACCATCACTGACTCTGCATTTGGCTATTTGGAACCCCGCCGTGTACCGCAAGGGAAGTTGACACTCCGCCAAGCCCTTTCATTCATTGCAAGGTATCATAGTGAGCCCAAAAAATGGACAATTTCCTTCATATCCCAGCATTACCGTCTGCGCAAAGCCGAAACTCAAAATATCCTGCATTACTTCAGACCATTCCAAACGTATGTCTCCGATGAGGAAGGCGAAGAATGGCACACCAATGTGAAAACATTACGGAGAATGACTGCTGGCAAGCCTAAACTACTGGCATTAAAAAATAAGTGAACTTAGACACATTGAGCTTAGTGTTTTCAGTGTTTGTAGAACGAAGCAGTTGGAGGAGTAATTCCCAATTTTTTTTTTTTTCGGGGGGGAAAGAGAGAAAATCCCAACAGTTTTTGCTATGATGGCAAACTGATTTTCTCGCAGATGGTCGCAAATATGATGCTTACCTGGTTTGGGCCATGAGCTCAATTTGAACATATGGTAAACCTCCGTAGGTATGCACTGCCCATGAAAAGATTCGCCAAGCAACAGGGGCCGTATGTCCACACCAGAAAACGACCAAGCAGCAACTGTGGGACTTGATTTATTTCAATAAAGCCGTGACAGCTGTCCCTTTGTATCAGCTTTGGTTGTTAATTTGGTGTTAATTTTTTCTAACTGCTGTCTTCGACTAATACAGTAAGCGTGGACAATTAGATGACTGACCGTAGCCGATTTTCAGTTTTGAGGACGGGTTTGAAAATTTTCTTTTATTAGGGCTAACTGCCTGTGACATGGGAGGAAAAGCTGAACCCTTCAAATAATCGCAGGCAATTGTTTAAAAAAAAATGTTAGTGACACCAACCAGAGCCCTAGTGTACCACCAAATATCAATTTTAAATTTAATGTGATCAGAACAATGTAAATGTAACGTATGTAATGTAAAGTACTATCAACAATATGATGTTTTTTTTTTCCAATTAAAAGACAACTTTTCAAAATACATTTGAGGTGGTATACTCTGCATTTACATGAAATCGAGCAGCTCTCACCCACAAAGAGAGCTCAACAGTAGAGAATACATTGTGGACGGAGCAAAGGCAACTTTGTTTATGATAATTTAACAAGCATAAAACCACACTGGTTTCGGCAAGCTAAAAAGCAGCAACTACTGCTTGTTTGTGCCTCGAACATGTGGCGGGGAATGATTGTCTGACTGAAAAATCGCGTAATGGGAAGACCATATACATTATAACAATATTACAAACAAAAACGTTAAATGTGTGGTAAAAAAGGGAGTTATACGATTGAATTTTCACTTGTTAAGATGTACACTGATAAAAATTGATGATTTTTAATTGAAATAATCAAATGTACAATGAGAAAATTGTATCTGCTTAGGTGCTGTTGTGCTTTACGTTTTAAATATACGGTTGGTTAAGCAGCACAACAGCACCTAAACAGATGCAATTTTCTCAAATGAAATCGTCATTTTTTATCCGTGTACATTTTAGCAAATGAAAATTCAATCATATAACCCCCTTTTTTACAGCTATGGCATTGCAGAACAAAGCTTTATGCATGCAGTCGATTGTTGCTGGCTACTTTGAAACCATTCAACTCAGCTCTGAAAGCCTGCATCTGGAGTTTGCGGAGTGGCATTGTTCCCTAATTACAATGGTTAAAACAATCAAAATGATTGTTCAGGGTGCCGTAACTCCGACTTGACCAATCGAAAAAGTGGTCTCTGTGAGGATGAAGCCCAGGGAAATTTCTGGCCTACATCACGTTTCAGATTTTAGGTAGGTGCAGTAGTTTTTTCTGAAACCGTGTCACACAAGAACAACAACAACAAGTGAACAGTTTTCAAATTTCCGCATGGCTCCGTACGTTTACTCTTGCACGGAATTGCACAAAAGTTGGTATAAAGTTGGGAAAAGTTGCTATCTACTATCTGGCCAAGTTTGGTCGAAATATATTGAATAGAAACAAACAAATTAATAGTTTTGGTTTTGCTGGAGAGAGGACTTCAGGCCGTGAAAAGAAATAAGTTTGTTTCTCGGGTATTTTCATTCAAAAAGTAACCAGGCCACCAGGCTTTTTATTTTATTGGAAGTAACTCAAGTCTTACTTTCAACTGCTCAAAACACTTGCATTTTAATTTTACGGAAAAACTTATAAAACACTTAATTTTACGGAGCTGAAAGTGGTTAATTTAGGCTAAATAATACTTATTTTCAGCTAACTGAATTGCTTTTCCTTGTAACGGTAATAAATTTAGCTTCAACTAGCAAATAAAAAGCATCAACAAGGGCCAAATTGGACCACCAGGCAGGGCCTGAGAAACAACTAATTTTTTTTTCGTAGCCTCAATTATATATAGTCGTGTATGATAATGGTAAATCGTCTAACACCACTACCTCACTCACTGCAGCTCTACATATAACATCAGAAACCGCAGCCATATTATTGTCCAGTTAGACAATTATCCATTGTATGATATTCCGATTAGATGACATTCCAGATTTTTTATTTAGGCAGATATTGGACTATTATTATCCCATTAGACGATTTTCCAGTTAAGACTTTCGTCCGACGCCCCTTTAACATACAGTAAAATGGAACCCAACCAACAATAATTTCTGCTTTTTAGCTTGCTGAAACTAGTGGGGGAGGCGGGGGGGAGGTAGTCTGGTTTTAAGCACATTTATATGTATTTTGGCAATAAGTAATTTTTTTTTAAATAGCCTATACTTCTAGGATCCTTAAGTCATTTGATGCAAACTAACACTTGTACAGATGAACCGGCTCAATTTTGGACCTTAATAGACACTTTTGAAGAAAAAAGAAGTATACTAAGGGGAGGGGCAAACCCGGGAGTCCAACCAGGAAACCTCCAGTCACCGCAAGAGGCGTAAACAACGTTCAGAACAGCCAGATTAGATGCCATAGCTGCTGAAGGAGTATAACAGTCTTGGGCTACCCTGGCAGGCAGAGACTGACAGGGACTTTCTCCCCGTGTCACCCTTTCCATCCATCATACAGGTCAGGCAACCAGGCTGAACTTTGCAACAGCTCAGCCACGATTACCACTTCAATAAACATGAAAAGGCTTAAGCCATCATTTTTCCTAACAATTGAAGCTGCAGCAATTAACCATTAAAATCAAGTCTGCAAATTACAAAATGTAGCATGTCGTGTGCCATTCACAGAATATACCAGATACATTGCTACGTCAAATCAAACCTGTGTAAAGAGTGCTCTGTTCCCGTGGTACACAAAAAAAAATGGGAGAGTCCCAGGGCCCCCATATCCAAGTTAAGGGCCTGGGACTAACTACAACAGCGGGCCCCCCCTCTCCTTACTGAAATCGTCAAAAGGTTACACTATGTTATAATATTGGTCGGCTACAATTGTGCTTATCAGGTTGGTTCATTCATTAATCCAGCGCTGCAGCGCTCCTGCTTCGTGCTCGTTGCCGTTGGATTGGAGCTGTTGTTTGTTGGAGTATAAAAAAAATTTCACAATACTCACAAATCGAATATGTTACTCATAATCATCCAAACTCACACTTGCGAAAAAAATTTTTTAGGCCATGTGGGCCCCTTGAGTGGCCGGGTCTGGGTACAGCGGGTACACCTGACCGCCCCGTTGTGGGGGCCCTGGCGAGTCCTAGCTCCGTGTGTGCCACACTCTGTTTATATATTAATCTTCCCAAGCCACAACTTCTTGGTGAAAAGTACAAGCACCTATGTCATCCAATTCTATACGCGTGAATTTCTATTTGTTGTAATGAAAACAAAGGCACCCAGCTTGGGCTTGGGGGGCAGCAATACAGTTCCTCTCTGATCTGCTTCTTGTGCTACAATTACCTGTATTGATGCAGTGAACAAGTTTTACCCACCATCTTTGGGACAAAGGCTTCTCCTCAGAAATTATCTAAATATGACCCTTTGCACTGAATCACGTTTGTCTGTCTGTAAGCACAGGTGTGTGTGAAGACACACAAACGAACGCCATGATTCGGTGCAGTGTGTCCTGGAAAAAAAGTCCAAGCTTCACGACAAGGACAAGTAAAAAACCAGACAATGCGTCTGAATACAGAATCCATAATACTGCTCACAGGTAATGCTAGAAAAAGTGTAGACAATGAACACAATTAAACCTCATCAACTCAAAAAACTTGGTTGTCAAACAAATTTTGTTATTTGCTAGACCTCATACAAAATTAACCTATGGTTCTCATTGGCTTAAACTCAAGATGACAATTTTATTTCTTGATTGCATCACTTTTCTACAGTAAACAAAATTTCTGTAGTTTTCTTTGATAACTGTAGAACATTTCTTGTATTACACTGATGTGCTTATAGCAAATGTGAACTCCCATGACTATTCATAACTCCTAAAAGCCTACAGCCTGTGTTGTATTTTTATGAACTCCACTTAACGATAATTCAAATTGTAATGCATTTCGAGTTAATGAGGTTTCACTGTAACCTGTGTGCAGATTTTATTATTTACTGCAGCACAAACCCACAATGATGGTTTTTTTTACAACTTATCCGATGACCTAAAACTACACCTAGCTAAGTGAATCAAATAGTGGAATAAATTATGAATTGATTTCATAACATCGTTTTCAGCATTGACATTTTATTTACTAACAGCAACACTGAACTGGTTTTAATAAAAACTAAAAAAAAATCTAAAACCAGTAAATTGACAGCTGCAAACCAAATACAGGTCACAGCTGCACACAAATAAAAAAAATTAACAATATCTTCGTCGGTTCTGGCAGTGAATATGCAATCAATACTGTCTCGGTTGTTGAGCATTGCAGTGAGATCACACTGATGAAGAAGTTGAAATTAGCAGGAATGGCTGCTAATACTAATGGCAAATCAGAACCATACTTTGGACTTGGCAAGTAAAACTTTTCCACAAAACCAACTATGCCATCCTTCATCGTACCCGATCCCAGCGCCAGACAGATCCATCATCGCACACGCACAGTAGGACTCCACCATCGCGGCTCAGACTTGTTTGACGAATTGCTGATGTACATTTTGGATGAGTTAGAATGGTACACCTAAAGAAAAGCAAAGTGAAACAACCAGTGCGTCAACAACATTTACCAAGAATCACGAATTAGTCTATACCAAGTTGAACATTTGCTTCAAAGATGCGTGCAGGGGCCTTACATTATTGCAGATTAAAAGTTTCATCTAAATCTTGGTCCAACAACTCAAATTCACATTTTTGCCAGCTCGAAACCAGCTTTTTTAATAGTGTAAATTAATTGTCAAACCTCTTGCTCAAACCTTTAGGAAGTTATTTTGCAAAAACTACTGTAACAATATTAGATGACATAAAAAAAAAAACTTACTTGGAAAATATTCTTTTTTCTTTAGATTGACCACATACACTCTTTGAGCTTTACATGTAAAAGAAATGTGGTCAGTTAAATAAAATAAAATGCCTGTTGTCTGCTTAAATTTACAACCCTATTCGTAAACTGAACAATTTTTTTCAGAGCCTTATACATTTTTTACTTTTTTTAAAAATATTTTTGAGTGTCTCATTAGTGGAGTGTTGGCAGTAATCCCCCCGCCCCCCCCAATCAACATAGTAAAATTAAAAATTTACTGTCTAACTTGACCTTTACTTTCATATTAACTGAGTTCAAAGTATCTCACTGTACACTAGAAAATTGTCCGTGGCAACTAGAGGCCTCCTTCATCAGCCATGAAACCGTTAGTTTCCAACATGCTCATGCCAGTTTCGCGCTTTATGAAAGTGGTTGCAAGTTACCACTGAAAATTTCCAAGCCTGCAGTGAGATACTTCTTTTATTTAGTTTACGTGTTGAACTCTTAATACGATTCCTGAAAACCAAAGTAACAATATCCAGTCCGCATTTTCTACTTTACTTTCTGTGCAGTGTGAACTAACCTGGCTGATGTGGGATCATCTACATCAATATCCCATACAAACGTTTTGCCGACCTGGTTGCCTAACGCCAATATCTAGGGAGAAATAGAAACAAACCAGAAAGGAATATGTAGACAATTCATTTTGAGCCACGCAAAGCAAACACATTTTCTAAGTAAAAATTTCTTAAAAAGCATGAATGGAGATTTTTTGTTGTTGTTTTGGTGGTGGTTGTGCAAGCTGAGCTTTGTCACATGTTCCAAACCATCTCAAACATCATTTAAAAATTAACTTACTACGTCATCAAGTAAAGTATTTCAAAATTAGCTACGTGAAGGGTCATTAAATTCAATTACGAGTTAAACCCCCTCAAACATAGTTTCCATATGTACAGTGTGTTGTAAAATTGGTCCTCATCAAAGTGAAGTGAGGTGATTTAAGCAGTTTCACCCTTAAAACTATGTGTGGTCAATACTTTTATTTATCAGGACCAATAGCACAGACTCGTGCACATAGACAACATGTGCATGTTTTCAAAGGGCTGAATAAAAAGTGCAGACCTTTAGGCGGGATACAATGCACCAGAATTGTAGCTGGGGAAGAAGGAAATTGATAAAAGAAAAAAGTTAACTGCCCCTCCAGGAAAAGCTGTCTAGGTCAAACAATAAATACTATGACTGCACCGATATCAATACTAGATCGGATCGGCGTCTGCAACTTTCGCAGAAATATCAATAAATCTGGAACCGTTCGAGATAACAACATTCGGTTTGTGGTATTTAGCCAGGAAATCACTGAGTCACCTCGAACTCGGAAATTACTCATCACGCTTACTTTCCAAAACAGGATACTGTCTGTATCTTGCAAATTTTTGATTGTCAACAATCTTCGTCAGGCACGTTCTTTTCAAGCAAGCAGACGAAAATAACCAGGATATAACCAGAAAACTCATTTTTCTTGACCGTGCCTGATGAAGATTGATGATATACAATCAAAAATTTGCAACATACAGAACAATATCCTGTTTTTGAAAGTGAGTGTGAAGAGTAATTTCCGAGTTCGAGGTGATTCTAGTGAGTTAAGCGTTAACAGTTTATTTTGTGAAATCACCGAGTGCCTTCCTACCTGTGTTTTAACTGTTGGTTACCATTTAATTTTAATAATAACTAGCTTGTATTTAATTATTTATTTATTTTAGCTTAGTTGCAATGTAGTTTACTTTAGATTTTGGCTGAAAAAGAGCAATAATTACCAGATGGTACGCGTGGTGCCCTCTAAAAACTCGGATGGAACTAATAGGAATGAATGTAACATGTTTCAATAGGGATTTTTTAGAGTTACAAATTCTCCTCCCCAACCCTATAAATTCTTGCTCTTACTAATTAAAGATTCATTTGAATTTGAGCGTTAAATCAGTGATTTATTGATTAACATTCACAATAGAAGATGGTAGTGTTGCAGGTAAATCGGTACTCACGGTATTGACGGTGAAAAAAAAATTACGGTATTAATATCGTTCCTTTTTTAGCACCACGGTATTACCGTGATTATGGTTCTGACGAGCATTAACGAATCAGCTTTTCCCTCTTTTTGTTTTGGATGGCAGCAATTTTTTTAATTAAATTCGTATAAGTAAGCGCCAAAGTAAGTGTGAAATTTGCACGAGCGAGTGAAATCCGATCCCTCTGCTAGGCAGAGGAAGTGTCCACATTGCGGGGGGGGGGGGGGGGCCCCCAACTCTTCTGTAACAACTTTTAACAAGCATGTCCGAGCGTGTTTGTGTTGTCGATGTCATGGCGTCCAATCAAGAAGAAAGCGAAGTCCCGCTATTAGTGAAAAAATAAATGCAAAGAGCCGTATTTGATTCTTTTGTGCGTGGATAATAGCGCAAAATTATTTCTTAAATTACCGTGATATTACCGTATACCGCCGTTTTCAGAACCGTACCGTACCTTCCTGCAAAAACTTAATACCGTGCAACACTAGAAGATGGTGCCTATCTTTTACTTTGCCTGCCTTCATTAAGTTGCAGCTACGTGCCATCTACAATACCTTTTGCCAAAAGTCCATGGAGAAACGCATAAACCATATCTCGCATTCTTTGTAATCAAATCTGTGAAGAATTGTCACATTTGTGTCGTTATGCTTCACTTCGTCCTGCTCGAGCTTCCCAGGTTTCCAGCAAACAATACAGTTTTCACAAGACTAAAAGAAAAAAAAAGACAAGAAAAAGGGAAAAAAATATTACGATTTACAGTATTTGAGAAATGTTATAAATGGTGCTTTTTCCTGCTGCAGAAGTACACTAATCTGGACCAAAAAAAAATTGCAGTGCTTGTGCATTTTGAAAATAGTGTGCAAGTAGTTAAAGCATCTTGCTTCTTTTACTGAATATTGGTTTCCTTGCACGGCTTGCTGAACACGCAGTCGAGTCTATGTAAATATTGCAAACATTATTTTTCCTATAATGATCTAAAGACAAGGGCGAAAACAGGGCACATAAGCAATATTTATTGGTTAGTGCTCAATTGGTAGAGATGGGTAGCCAGTACAGAAACCAATTTCTTATGCCCCAAGCACACCCATTCAAACGTATCAACGCTCTTCTAACAATAATGACAACAACGTTGAAAATTCCATAACTGCTTCTACTCTGAAAGTTCGTCATTCTTGATAATTGATTGTTGAAAACAGATTGTTACACACAATTTCAGAATTAAAATACTGTACCAGTATTCTTGCAAATTTCCAACAGACCGACGACGTCTGTCTTCATCAGGCCTAACCTACACAACTCAAACTTTTGTCAACTACATCGTCACCGTGGAATTCAGCGTTCGAAATTTGCGCACGTGCATGGCGTGGCCTCCTATATTTATCGTGCTGGTTCATCCACTGCTTTGTGAGTCGCCTGGAAAACTCATCCCTAAGGAGGAACGAATTCCCGGATTAGATGGGCCTTGAGTGTTCATCGAAACGGCGTCATTTTTAACATGTTGCTGGATCGCAAGGGATTCCAGTCCCCTCAAGTGCCGATCATGTGGGACATTTGATTTTAGAAGTGTAGTAGTTCTTCCCCAGCCAATATCATGCTTTGTCATCATGTGATGGGTAGCGATACTGTTATAGGTGAGACTAGGAAGGGCGTCCGAACGAGGGTAGGACAGCATATGGATGACACGAGGAATGAAGTGTATAGCAACAGTATCGCTACCCATGAGATATATTGAGCTTATCACCCGAGAATCTTGGTCCAGCCCCTAAAATTCATATTTTTACCAAATTTTGACATTCCAATACACCATTTTAAATGATAATCGAAAGCTTTTTAGCATGAGTGTATGAAGTACAAATAGCCACCATGGGGCACACTGACTAGACCAGAAGACTCATGCGGCCTGAAAAACCTGAGACACCACTTAAAAATTTGCATGTGTGCAAATTTTAGGTCTTAATCACAATAAAAACCTTAAAAATTTGTAAGACAACACAAGCATTTAGTGGGACAAGTTTGTGTGGACAATAGTAGGTCTCGTAATGATGTTTGTGAAATTAGATTATTTTTGTGATCAAGACACATAATTTGCACGTGTTGAAAATTAAACGCCGTCTCTCGCTTTTTCCTGCCTCATGAGACTTCTGGTCTAGCCAGTGGGCCCCGTGATGGCCACTTTAACTGGCTTGAAACAAGCTTTTCAATGATGCGCAGTTGAAGCATTTAGCCAAAACCACTAGAAAGTTATTTGGCAAAAACTAAAAAAAATATTACATACTACATGACGCAAGTAACAATTGAAAAATACCACAATACATTTTTTAGGCTGATCAACCTTTGAGCTTTGCAAGTGTAGGACATTGGTTTATTAATACTATACCAAAAGGAGTATTGACACTATCGGCATCAGTGATCGGCAACTAGAGGCCGAACTAATTCATATATAAATTTGTAATGCAAATTTAAGAAATTACATTTGAATGTGATTTCAATGCTTGGAGGCTGAATCTTGATCACCAAGAACAGTATACGCAGATTTTGGCTCAAACTACTATACAGGTACCAGTACATCAAAAACGGAAATAAATCAATATTGACATCTAGTTACGTTCTGAAAGTGGTCAAATTTATTACATAGCCTAAAAAGGAAAGAAAAAATCATGTAGGCCTATAGAAGGTAAAATATAGGGTAATTAAAAATAAAATTGACAATTTGAAGTGTTTATTAAATGAAAACTACTCAACTTATCGATAAACGATTTTCACGTTCTGCAACTCAAGTTCCACCTAGCAACCCAAGATGTTCATGTGTGCTCCCTTAGTTACACGCCATACATCCATGCGATAACCAAATTCCTGCCAAACAGGGTTTGGCTTATCCTCGTCAATTATGGTAATTGTAGTTATCTGTTGCTTAGAATCTTGTAGCTTGGTTGGAAGGGCAGGAATCTTAACTTTGACATATGCCCATAAAAAAAGTGTCACATGGTGATAGATCAGGACTTCATAATGGCCAATCATGAGCTCCTTGTTGTTTAAACACATAAAACGCCTTCTTTGTAGAATTTGACGCCATCTTGCACATTTAGTCACTTGACGTTCACGTGATGTGCATTCAAAAACTACCATCGCTCAGCGAAACTTAAATGATTTGCAGAACGTAACCGTGAAAACAGTTTAATTATTTATCAATAAGTTGTATAGTTTTCGTATAGGTCTACTTCTTTTGTAATCACTCTGTATAATCATTGAATGTCTATACTGTATGTAATATAAATTTTTTAAGACGGTAGACCGAAGTAACGCAATTATAGCTTAACAGGAAAAAAAGTTGGTCAAGTAGCGCTGTTAGGTGAAAAGACGGAGAGGTGGAATAAATCCTTGTAAAAAGATGTGATTGGCCAATCAACAAGCAAATGAGTGTTCTTAAAAAGAGGTAGAACGGAGTTAGGTAACAAGTTTGCTTTAATGACATTATTGAAAAACACGTCTAAATATAGTACAGACTAATCAATACAAATTCTTACCTTAGATAAGACAAACTTTCCCAACCACCGAACACAGTCCACGTAATTCCTATGTATGTCACGAGTGGAAAAGTCTGGAAAATGTTGGTTGAAGGGTTTAAAAACCCTATCAATCAAGCAAAACATTGTGTAAGGCCAAGCCAGTTACTTAAACTATTTCAGAACTCTTGTTAACAATACCAATAAAAATGATAACCTTTAAGTAGCAGGTCAGTGGATTGAACTGAAGATTGTATTTTATTTTCCCATTTAAAGGGAAAAGTAAATGTTTCTTACATACGTAAATTAGCCCGTGAGCCCGGGATACAATATTGACTGAAAAATGACCAGTCGCCGTATGCGAATATTTTACAAACTACCTTCAAATACCATAAATTTTCCTATTCACCTCCCTGGCGAAGCTAACGTTTAAATTGTAGTTTTTCTGCTTCCTAAAATAACAAGATGCTTCATACATTCAACAAAATCAATTTTTTATACTACAAGATTCACGATCTGAAACTCCTGTATGTGTGTGTGCGCTGCCATTTCCAGTAGTTTGCACCAGGCAGGAAGCCTGCATCACATCGTGTGGATCACTCTCTTCTGGATGGAAGATGAGCATGTTTACTGCCGTTTCAGCATGGAATCGCTACCAATCCTGTAGTTACGAACGAGTGTGTAGTTAGAAATTAGTTTTAACTGTGAATTAAGTTGGATTTTCTAGTAATAATGATCTAATACACTAAATTATAAAATACCGGCAACCGGCGTCTACAGTGGTTTAAAAACGACACAAGTTCAGGAAAACACGCCATAACTACTATGCTGAACACAACAAAATTCGCTTGCATTTTCGGTGAAGTGCTACACCCGTTCACCTTCCTCAGAAGTATTCCAACTACATTAAAAACATCCGAAAACTACATGATGAAAGTTCGTAAATTCCAAATTTCAAAAGCACGTGCGTGTACGGTGCATCACTGATGGTTATCTTTCATCTGGACTAAACTAAATTTGTCAATACAGGAGAAAATAAAGGTCGTTAAGGCTAGATTGAATCCAGATCAAGTGTGGTGCATGATCGCATAACAGCTGCCGTTAACGTGACAACAGTAAGGTCAAACTTTATATAACACTCTTCTCAGGGATTTGCCGATCCCCATGGACATTTCGCAAGCAATTTACGGTACTTGATTTTAAGGCACAAGCCAATTTGGAAGCTGAGTGTTTAGAAAGTGCTTTGGATTGGATTCTAATCTATGCATTTACTTAACGTAAAATTTGTCATTAGACATGACATATAATAGCAGAAAGAACAACAATAATATTATAGTGTTGGTCATACAGATTCTTGGGCTAACGAGTTTCTCAACGTGATAAGGGGAATCTGGTCCATCTCAGTGCTGTACGTTACGTTTTAAGGTGCATCAGGTATTGAAGGTATTGGGGGGGGGGGGGGGGTACAGGGATACGTGCCTAAGGTCAATCAAAAAAGCAGTTTCTCAAGCATGCCACGTGGGCCAACCTCCCCTGGACCGACGATTTGGTTTATGGTGACCAAATATGTCAACTCACAATCTGTAAACTAAAGACGTTTGTATTCAATGAATGTTTTTTTTTATTCTTTATTTCAATGCATATGTAATTTATCAAGTTAATATTACCGAATATACAGCCTATTTGTTTTGTAAAAAGGATTAAAAACAAGTTAATATTTACCGAGCATTTTTTTTGTGTGATTCAGATTCATAATTCGAAGAATTAATATATTTACCGCTCATTTTCACAAATAAGACTATGTCTACTTCTTGCAAATTTTTTCATGGCTGGCTGCCATCTTCCTCAGCCATTGAAAATTTGCAAGAAGTAGACATAGTCTTATTTGTGAAAATGAGCAATAAATATATTAATTCTCTGAATTATGAATCTGAATTTGATGAAAACTTTCACAGTAACACAACGAACAATTTTTGTGTGTTAAAAAGGATTAAAAGTCTCACCCAGCTTCAAATGCAGGCTAAGTATTTGTTTGGATTTTCAAACAAAAAAGAAATTGGTTCTCAGGCCCCGCTCCTATTTTTTGACAATAAATAAATAGAAACAACACAGCAAAAATACCAGTTACACATCAAGAAGGCCTTTAGTGAAGCATGAATATAAATATGACCTTTCTCGTCATTAAATAATTTTATGGACACGTGGTAAACAGAATTATGAGGTAATGAACCCCCAAAATAAAAAAATTCCCTAAAAGCAAAAAAGAGTAAAATTTCGTCTGCCCACCCATAGTGATTTCTTACATAAAAGGCTTAAGAGCCCACTATCTTTTTTGAAGCAGCCTTATATAAATAAAAATTAAAATTTTTACTTAATATGGCAATAAAGTAAAAAAAAAAAAAAAAAAATGCCCACCATACCATTTTTTTTTATACAAAATAAAAAAGGCTAGAGAAACAACTTTTTTTAGTGGCCTTATAACAAGGTTCGCGCCAAAAAAAATATTTAAGCACTTTTTATGGACTTTGAAGAACTTTTTAATGAGCACCTTTCAGTAACAGGGCTTAAAAAAACCCTTGTTTCCCGTAACGGCATAAAAATAAGTAGGCTATGTAGGTACGTTGGATTCGCCCAGAGCCAATACACTCTGGGAAGGTTACAACACATGCTGTCCGTCCCTTACGAAGGGAAAGAGACAAGCAAGTTGTGTTCAGATTCTGCGCGAGGCAAGCTTGATGCGCAAAAAATACAAGACTTTAGGCTACGCAGATTTTGAGAGTGAGCTGGCATTTACATGTTATGACTAAAACAAGTTTTGACTGGTGCAAATTACATTACATTTATAAGACAAACATCTTTTCAGACTCAAAATATTTTCTTTTTAAGCACTTTTAAGAGTATTTGTACTACAATTTTCAAGTCGGACTCACGCTTAGTCCAACAAATTTTCGATACCACCCAGATATCTTCATCAGGCCTTGAGCCCAATAAATACGGGAGGCTGCGGTCGCGGCCGAATTCGAATGCAAAAGTGTGCAAAGCAGACGACGTAGTGAACAACGAAGTAAACAACGATGTTGTTGATGTAGAAAGCAGAAAAATCCTCAAGGCCTGATGAAGATATCTGGGTGGTATCGAAAATTTGTTGGACTAAGCGTGAGTCCGAGTTGTGAATTTTAGCGAACTTGGTAGTGTTATTTTATAACGGATCAATCTTTTCACAGTATGAATTGCAGTGATGTTTTTCGAGACAATTTTCAATTTAAACACTTTTAAGGTCCTATTCTTACGAATTTCAAAATTAAAATAAGGACTTTTAATTACAATAAGCACCCTGTGCAAACCCTTTCACAAGTATTTATGGTAATCCATCTACCATTTCTTTTGCGATTCTAGAAGTAATGTGGACCAACTGGGTAAAACATCTCGTGCATATTTACTTAGCGTTATACCTTCCATTACGTTTCCAAAACTGCTTAAGAAAATCTGAAAAATTATTATACCTTTCATGGCTTCAAGCAAATTTACGCAAAAACACAAAACAGCAATCTGGAGAAAAGTGCCCATAACTACTGAACAAACTATGACATGTGAGCATTGAATTGTTGGCTGGAATGTATTATTATTTAATGTAATATTGCAACAAAAATCACTTACGTATCAAATTCTGCGGACATATTTCCGACCAAATATCGCTCACTTTCACACTGTAGATTGTTCAAATACTTGCAAATTTTCGATTGCCTCCAGCAAGCTTCATCAGGTGATCTGAGGATTGTTTCTTTCCTTGTTTACATGTTTTCGTTCCACTTCACTGTCAGATTGTTTTGCGTTCGTATTCGAAAAGTATTTGAACAATCTACAGTGTGACAGTGAGCAATATTTGATCGGAAATACGTCCGGAGAATTTGATAGTTCGTTTCACAGTATTCGTAGGAACGGTATCACTTACGTATTTGTTTTTGTTGCATTGTATGAATACGAGTCACTAACTGCTTTTCTGTAGGTGTTGTTGTCTAGACGCCACATTTTGAGTGAGTGGTCCATGCCACATGAAATGATTTTTTCGCCTAACAAATCAAAATCCTAAAAGAAAAAAACAAAAACAAAGAGAAGCATTAAGGCAACTCCTTATTAGTGTTCCAGGAAAAAACATCACAATTTTTCGTGACGGTGCAGCCACTACGAAGCACTGCGACTGCCTTGTCAATGCTATCCACTTTTGCACAGCAAACCAGCGCTGATCCATAAATGTAATACAGCGGCGTAATTACCGCTAATCGTGTATTAAATGCTCATGTAGTGTTACAGCCCCAACCAAAACCGTGAAATAAGGAGTTAAAGCTCACCCCTTAAAAAAAAGAAAATTGACCAGTCACCAGAAGGCTGGCTTAATTTTGTTTCTATTGCCTAAAAGAAAATTAACATTACCTGTAAATTTAACATTCTTGCTCTCGAATGCAATTTCCCTAGAGTTAAAACATCTAATTACAGCCAGCCTCCCAGTGCGCATGCACACACCCTTCCTTTAAAAGCGCCTGTAACAAAAGGGTGCCATCTTTCTTTTCTCTCAATGTGTCAAGGTGGTGGGGTGAGGTAGGGTGGGTACAGGTAATGTTTATTTTCTTTTAGGCAATACAAATAGAATTTAGCCGGCCTTCTGGTGGCCGGTCAATTTTCTTTTCTAGTTGCCGTCCATTACCTGTAATTTTAGCGTTTACAGAAGACCTCATCTAAACTGGTGGCGGGCACCGCCAAACGAGTACCTTAAGGTTTGGAGCTGGTCCCCCCCCCCCCAAAAAAAAAAAAGTTAAATTTCACACTCTTTAGAAAACATTGTGAGACAGGAGTAATGAATCTGCTTCTGTATCTGGAGGTCTTGAAAAGGGCAGAACATCATACTTCTTCATCATAGTGCTTAAGGGACAGTCATCCCCACAGCAGTGCAAGGTTATGCATCAGTGTGTGAAGAGCACCAAGTAATAGCTGAAGAGTCATGGCGAGATGCGAAGAATGAAGTTGCCAGAGAGCTTGTACAGCAGTGCAAATTATCTACAGAATTTGCAGAAGACTTTGCAAACCGCTACAAACTCTTGAAGATTGACTGGATTAAGGACACCAAGGGGAAGCTGCTACGGCATGTTGACCACATGGAATATATGAGACGGTGGATGGAAGCATCACCAGAAAATAAAACTGAGATTGCTCAACTAGACGAGCAGTTAGCTCAAGAAGTTGAACAGTTGACGTTGTCGACGCCAAGCTGTCCGGGACAGAGGTCGACAAGAACCCAAGTGAGGTCTGTATCTATTGAGAAGCAGACAAGACATTAAATGGTAAGCGTACCAACTGGTGTTTTCAAGTCTGAACAAGAGTGGGAGTTATAATGGGAAAAAGGCGCAAATGTTTTGTGTACGTGCTCAGGCTCAGAAAAATGACAGACAGTGCCGCCACGTGCGAACATGGTTTACAAATGCATCTGTTTGAGAGTTGTTCAGGGACCAGCAAGACGGAAGGTGTAGAAATGCAGCGACAGACTAAACCTTATATGGAATTTGCATCGTACCCCAACTGCTAAGAAAACAGCAGACAATAAAAGTTGTCATTTTTTATTTATCTCCTGCCACATTTGTGTTTAGACAATGAAACCCGTGGTTCAGCTGCAAAAGCATCGGTGATGGGAATCGCCAAAGAACAGAAAAGAAAGGGTGTTGACTGCAGAACTTGCTTCAAAACATTATTTGAAAATGGGAGGCGGTGGTTGACAAAACCATGCCGAAATTGCTGACGGTCGGCAATGTCCTGTATATGAAAATTTCCTTTAGTAAAACTTTTTTTTTTTTAATTAGAGAGTCACTTAGTCGATTTCATGTGGACCGAAAGGGGGGCACCTTTCGTATTGATCTTCAGTGTCACTGGCGGCGCAGACTGTGCCTTCATCTTCTTATTGGTGACGTGCCAAAGGCCAAATGAATCGTGGAGAGCGAATGACGATTGATGTAACTGTGGCGGCTTTCATGTGGTCCGTAAGGGGCGAACCTTTCGAATGGGCCTTCAGCGTCGCTGACGGCGCAGAAAGTGTTGTCGTTTTTCTCTTGCTGCCGTGCCGAAAACCAATCGCCATGGAGCGGCCGAATCATAGAGGGCGGCCCGAATGATGTAACTGCAGCGGTTTCACGTGGATCGAAAGGGGGGAGCCTTTCGGATGGGCCTTCAGCTTCACTGATGGCACAGAGAGTGCTGTCGTGCCGAAAGCTTTTGGCCTTGAGCGGGCAAATCGTGGTGGGCAGATGCCGATTGTTACGGCTGCTGCAGCAATTGCATGGACCGAAAATGAGGAACCTTTCGGGTCTTTCTTGAAAAGACGGCAGTCAATCATGTAGGGAGCCAAGAAACAATGATGATAATTTTCTTCTGTTGTTATCGCAGGAGCAAGATTTAAAATACAAATACCAGTGAAGAAATGCCAATGGGTTCCCACATAATGGCAAACGGTTTCCTCACCAATAAAGCCGAAGCTCATGAAAGGTACGACTGAAAAAGCAAGGTTGCCAAACAAATGCACAGGCTCAGGCCCGAGCCTGACTTGGAAATTTGCGAAGTTTGATTAGACGATCACATTCCGAAATGCAGAGTGGGTCAGGAACAAGACTTCGAGCAAAGCTCAGGGTGAGCAGAGAAGGTCAGCATGGTGATGAACAGCAGACATCAGCTTGATGATTTGTGGTCTTCGCTTTCGATTAAAGAAAGCACCAGCATACAGAGATGCACGGCCGATGGCTGGGGAGAGAGATTCTTCCGCCAGAGAAGCAGCTTGATGTAACTGTGGTGGCTTTCATGTGGTCCGCATGGGGCGAACCTTTCGAATGGGCCTTCAGCGTCGCTGAAGAGGGTCGCCACGATGAAGAACAAAAAGGCAGCTAGGCAGGCAGTAGATGAGATGACCTTGACGATCCAAAAGGGAGCGACAAGTTGACAATGGGGTCAGCATCAAAAGAGTCAGCAGGAGGAGAGAGCAATTCGGGCGGCAAGGCAAAAGCCATTGCAGTGAAAAAATTCTTCTTTCGTATGGGAAAAAGAAGGGTGAGTTCACAGTGACACCGTTACAGGCGCTTTTAAAAGCATTGTTTAAAAAGTTGCCCAAATTAATTTATCAGATACACTGTTTAAAAGTACTTATTGTTTAGATGGTTATGAATAATCACGTATGCATGCACTGTTGCTTGAAGAGCCTAAAAAATAGCATTGTTATAAAAGGTTTATTGTGTACAGGGCTTCGTCGGGCAGATGACCAGGAGTGGTTAGCACACGCCACATGATAAAACCCTTTGCACCCTTTGTGTATAAAGAACTGGCAATATTAAGCAACGAGCCACAACCCACCATCATTGAAAATGAATGGGTGATTTTCTCTCCAATACAAACAAAAAATAATGGCACGTACAGCACTCAAAACTTCGTCCCTGTGGCCTTCAACCCCACCAAACACAGCAATACATTGATCCGTCTTGATATTCCATAAACGTAAAGCATGATCTACACAAAAATAAAAGGAGCTTTTAATTAAAGAGTAATGATTGTTAGCCACAAAGATATTGCGTCAAGGTATTTCTACGAGATTATTGATTTTCCAGTACAGAATAAATGGCTCTCACCTTTGCTTACAGACAGGAGCAGGTTCGGATCCAAAGGGTGGAACTTTAGTTCATTAACAGCGTTGCCATGCCCAACGTAATACTGCAATCAGGAAAGTCAAAAAATTCTAAATGTAATTGAGACTCACTCAGAACACATTAGCAGAGAGTTCCTAAGGCTTTTACGACACAGTTTTTAAATGAGTGAATTTTCTGCGGGTGTGGGTACGGGGTAACACCAACGTGGCAAGCAATTTTAACTAAGGCTCGGCCGATACCAACTTTGACCGATTCGATACAGATACGGTCCGATGCTACATCACCGATACCGATACTTCAATGCATTACTTCCAGTAAAGTTAATGTTTCTTCAATATTCAGAAACAAAATTTGATGAAAAATTCCGAATCTCATAGCTCTATGAGCAGGCACCTTGCAGTAAAGTGCGTTTTTTGGAACCTGTTTTTGGTTTTTGTTAATTTGAGAACGACTGAAACTCTCACTCTGAAATTAGCACCATTGGAAAGCTCTCGAAAAAACGGTTAAAATGGTGTATTGGAACATCAAAAACGGACAATTTTTGGCGACGATATTTGACCAAAACAGTTAGCCGATACGATCCAATACCGATACTGCTAGTATCGGTGCCGATACCGATGCCAATATCGGTTTCGGCCGAGCCTTAATTTTAACCATTCACACAATTTGTACATATTTTTGCAACTGCAGTTTATTAAAAAAAAAATTGGAAGGCAATTGGCAGTTCCAGAAATTTTGCTTACAACCTCATAATGAAAATATTTACATGATAAAATCATAAAATGTTACAAAACTGCTTATAGAATAGGAACCCAAGCTTTGAAATCAATGCCCCCTTCAATAATTTCCTGATACCCAGCAGGGCCCCATTAAATTTGACAAACACTCTCATGTACACAAGCGCCAACGATGATAACTCCGTTAGCAGGCTGCAAAAACAGAAATAAGTTTGACATATATGACAATATCTATACATTTATTTCTCTTATGAAAATAGGATGGCGCTATTGCTACAATACTAAAGGATAACAACTGACTGAGGAAGAACTCCTTCATGCAGAACCAAAAGATAATTGCTGTAAGACTACGCTGTTCAAACTTACATTGTAACTGACTGTACAATGGTATCAACGATTGAGCATTCAGTGATTGATGCTGGCCACTGCGAAACAATTCCGCTCAGCTTTGAAAATATGTATATTTTGTCCAAAACATGTATATTTTGTGTACACGTTGAGACGAAGAACTAGCCAGCGTCTTGTATAGTAGCAACACAGAACATGGCAGCCGTAAAGAAAAACCCCACTGTTGTATGTTAAGATAATATAGAAATCCAGTTTATTAGTAATCCGAGCAGTAATCAGAGCAATTTCTAATTGCCGCCTAATTCAGGGGTTAACCATCACGAACGAGGGATTGATCACCGAACACAATCCTCAAACGCTCGTGCACGCACAGATGATCTGCGTGGGTACAGCTGGTTATTATCATTACTCGCTGCTAACCCGTCAAAACTGACGGGAATTTATAGTGTGTTCCCGACCACAAGTATTATGTGCGAAATATTGTGGTATGAAAGCTTCGACGCATGTAAAAAGCCCAATTTTACCTGGGGGGAGGTCAAAATTGGTTTCTATTGCTTAAAGAAAATGTACACTACCTGTAAAGTTATTTGCATTCAGTTCCTGAGTGCTCGCTACCCTGGAGGAATCAAAACTCTCTGGATCCGCCCAGCTCAGACACCCACCTGCGCATGCGCGGGACCAACACGCGCAGGCCCTCCTATAAATGGAGTTACGGCGAAAGTCAGCTATCTACTTTTCTTCACGATATGTCAGCCATGATGGAGACTCGAGAGGGGAGGTTGAGGGGGTATTTACAGGTAGTGTATATTTTCCTTAGGCAATAGAAACCAATTTTGACCTCCCCCCAGGTAAAATTGGGCTTTCTAGTTGCCGGTGAGAAAATATCCACTACCTGTAAAATTATTTGCATTTACAGTAGACCTCGTCCGTATAGGTGGCGGGCACCATCATAGCGGGTCCCCCAAGGGTGAGAGCTGGGTCCCCTGTGATAGAGTTGTGGCAATTGTTGCAGGCGCAACATACTCTGTTCACGGCCAACATAATGCGCAAGGGCTGTCGGAGTGGGGAGGGAACTTCTATTAGCAAGGCGAGTTGGTGAATAAGTTAGGTGAGTTTCCAGATTCCAGCGTTGAAGGGGGGGGG